>JABSTT010005015.1:0-19187 GCA_013339685.2 Hyalomma asiaticum
TGACCCGACGGTAAACACACTAGAGATGGAAGCGCAGCCAGATCTCACGATATACGTGAGTAGATTGTGTCGTATTTCGGCGCCGCAGCGCACCTGGGGCGTAAGCAGATGTTCGCGGACCACCACTATCACAAAATGAGGAACAGACACACGGAGCGACCGTGCTTCAGTTCCGACAGCGGTTCCGACAAGCCGAAACGCACGCCGACACAACCGCTCACCTGGCCACGCGTGTGCGAGAAATATTTTGTGCACGGCCGCTGCTCTAGTATCCTCTTATAAAGAAACAAAGTAATTTTTTATCTCGTGCTACCGTTTCAACACAAACAAAACTGTACCCTCCTCTACACAATGTCTGCTTTCGAGTATTCTTAAGCATACAGTTTAAAACAATTGACATAATACCATCCGCTCTGCGAAGCTAATAAGCGCGAAGTGAAAACCCAACGAAAAGAACCGCTGAAGTTCCAAGTCGTGGCCAGAGGTGCCTGCAACATTTAAAGTAATGATTCACACTGCTTGGCCTTATAAGTGTGCATCGTTACAAATCGTATACATGTAGTACATGCTGCACCTAATAATAATATTGTGCGAAAACTGAGGATCCTTTGGCAGTCCCTGGGCCGTAATATAGTTCCCTCGTACGTCCACTATGCTCTAACGATCACGAACATTCTATTCCACACTTTGCTGAACATGCACATGCCTAATATATAACTACCAAATGAATAACGACCGCAAAGTGAATCGCGAACCATAAGAATGGTGCGCATCGAAATCACTCCGCGATTTTCTATCAGCACACCTTGTTTTATCTGCAATCATGCACAATACTACGACAACGGCACGAATTGTTCTAATTATAGCTGCGCAGTGGGGGGATCGAAGCATAACGGCAAATACGAAGGCTATCTTTACACACTTTGCCGCTTTTTTTTCGGTGCGTCATATATAGGACTATACAGCAACTCCAACAGTTTTAGCAACAGCAGTGGTTAGCACAAGGCGAACAGGATGAGAAATCAATCACTCACCTCGAGGACTCTGAGAAAAAGAACAAAGACCGCCACTAAACAGCAGCAGCCCAGTTGACGATACATCCACCGGCGAGCACGACTGAAGCGACTGAAGTTCTCGTTGGCGCGCACGCGCTGCCCCGGGCTGTGGCAGGGGAGGCGCCCTCTGTTCACGCTTGTTATACAAGGTGAACCGCTGACGGAAGGTGTGGAATGCTCTTCTCGTGAAGCGGTTCAGTAAAACTGACAATCTTAATTGCTGCTGCAGGTTTATCAGCAAAATTGCGCGTGCAACCATGCATTTCGATGCATAGTGGAAAACCGCGAGATTATAGCACATATCCGTATTGTTTTAATGAACCTGGTTCCGTTCTGCGCTGTGAAGGAGGGAGCGTCCTTCTTTCGATTTAGTGAGCCATTTATTTTGCTTCTACGTAGGTAGCGTGCATGCTCTGAAACAACGCATAGGTGTACTTTTTTTCCTACGGTCGGACCGATCATTTTCTGCTGGAAAATCACGGAAATTTTTTACAGTGTGCCATTGTTCTAACTTTTTCAATGAGACCAATAGAGATGCTGTGCCCGCCATTTTGAACCAGGCGTACTACATTTTATCTCATGTTGCTCCTGGGCAAAGAAAAAAGACGCCACCAGCTTGCTGTATCCTTAGTCTTCGCACCACCAGTTTGTAGCTGTACGGATTTTTTCAATGTATCCGCAATGTGACTTTCTCTATTATATGCTGGGTAATAATGTTTTATGCGTTATGTGTAAAGAACGCGTTTACGCGGCTTGAATATGCATATCTATATCGCTTAGCGTCTCTTTGCCTACGCCTCTTGTTTTTTTAGTTGCAGCCGGTAGCAATGCTTGAAGGGCATGTCCTGTCTCTACTCGCACGAGTACTTACAACGACGAAAGACGGTTAGGAAACGCACGGAGTTGTATATTTGCAGACGGAACTTCCTGCGCAGCTTCCACAGCGCTGCACCTGTTGTATGAAACAGGTGCAATGTGCGTGCAGGCCCCATCTCTCTGTCCCTTGCAAACTCTGACGCCAGCTGAATTTCCCCTTACCTAATGTACTTGTTATGTCCACGGTAGCCGGAATAACAGGCATACGTGGGAGCCAGCGCGAGCGGTCTGTATTGTCCGAGCGCACACGTTCGACTCTCGTCGTCGGAACCAGACTGGGGAGAGAGGCGCAAGAAGCAGGCGAAGAAAGGAGTCCGCCAAAAGCGAGAGGGGGAGCCGGGGGGGGGGGGGCGGCCTGCGCGTCCTTGAAGCTTCCCGTGAAGTGCGTGTTCGCGGTTGGAGACATGGCAATTCCTTCCCCTGTTGCGACCTCACCGCTGCCACCGCTAGTCGTGGTTCATCGCTGCCACCATTTGTCGTGGACTCGTGTCGCCTTCAGGCCAGGAGTCCACGGGGCAGGAGGGAAGAGTACGAGGAGTTGGTTTGGAGAAGAGAATATTTACATTTATTTACAACATGGTAGCTTATGGCCGAATCTCAATCAATCCTTTATCGAATCCTCTATCGAATCCTCTGATCCCGGGGTGCTCCCGTGGATTAAGTAATCAGCGTCGTCCGGTGACACCTTCTTGGGAGGGCCCAGTCGACGCTTCTTCTTCCAATCGGAGGTTGAAGGTCCGAAGGGGAAGAAGGTTGTGGACCTCCCCCTTTTTCTTGGAATGTGGCCGAGGTGACACATACGCAGCCGGACCATACGATGGCGCATCTGGACGCCTTCTGGTGGTCATCTGGACGTCTTCCGGCCGGAGGTAACGAAGTAATCATTACCGGCAGTCGGCCCGTTCGACACGTTTTTCTGTAGCGACACCTGCATTAACAAGTTTCTGCTGGCGCCGCCCCGTCTCCGAAGTCCCGGACGTAACACCCCCTAGTTTTGTGCCTGGTAGCGGTCTGGAGGGTGTCGCTGTCTCGTTGATTTTCGCTGGGCGGGCGCCGTATGGGCTGGGGCGCAGCTGCTCGTTTTCTCCACGGAAGCTGCTGGGTGAGCGGGAAGTGTCTGTTGTTGACTGGCGTCCTGTTCTTTTGTCAGCAGCCAAGCCGCGTTGGAAGGTGCCGGGGGCTGCTGCCTTCAGCGTGTCCACAGGGCGGATAGCGTGCGCGCACGTGGCGTAGCTGGTTTAAGTGTCGGCGAGAAACAGTCCCATTCACTTCAACGAGCCAAGATCTCAGGCCGATGCGTTTTTTAACGATGGCCGGGACCAACTCGGGCTTCTGGTGAAACTGGCGGGCGAGCACCGCTTGTCCTTTGTGGAGTTTCCGGTAACGCGGGGCATCTTCGTTATCTCGGTTGACCTTGGAAGGTGGCTCTGGCAGAACGGCCGAGATATGCGTTCGCAGCTCACGAGAAAACATGAGCTTTGCTGGTGTCTGGCCCGTCGCATTGTGCACTGTCGCGTGTTGTTTGAATAGAAAGCGTGCAATGCGGCGCTGCAAGGACCCTGTAGAGTCTCTTGAAAGAGCTCGTTTTAGCTCTCCCACGTAGCGTTCGGCCTGTCCGTTTGTGGCTGGGTGGTACGGAGCAGATGTTACCGCTGTGATGCCGTTGTCGCGGTAGAATTTCTTTATCTCAGCCGACACGAATGCTGTCCCGTTGTCCGAGACCACCTTGCGGGGCAATCCGAATGTTGCGAACAACGAGCGCAGTACCTCGATGACAGCTGTCGAAGTTGTTTTGCTCATCTTGCGAACTTCAACCCATTTGCTGTAGGCATCCACAATTACTAGGAATGTGGACCCGTCAATTGGGCCTGCAAAGTCGAGGTGCACGGTGTGCCAAGGTGTGCTCGGTCTGTCCCAGTCCGGTACTGGAGCTCGTGGCGGAGCGCGTTGATTGGATTGGCAGGCTGTGCACTCTGCCGCTAGTGTCTCGATATCCTTGTCGATTCCCGGCCACCACATGTAGCTGCGGGCGCACTTCTTCATTGCTACGACGCCTCGGTGTCCGGCATGAATGAGAGCCGTGGCTTGTTGTCGAAGTGGGCCTGGAATGACAACTCGTGACCCTAGTGTGATGCAACCTCGATGACAGCTCAATTCCGTTGCTCTCTTGCGAAAAGCATTGAAATTGTCATCCTTGAGCTTTTGAACGCTACCCTCCTGTAGGGCTTTGTACAGCTTGGACAATGTCGGGTCATCTTGTGTGGCCGTTGCGACTTCGTCTGCTGTTAGTGGGGGCCTTGGTAGTGCTTCGAACAAGAGCACGCAGCCAACATGAGGCGGGTCCTCAATGATTTCGCTGAGGGGTAAGCGGCTCAGTGCGTCGGCGTTTTGGTGCTTGTTTTCGGGACGGTACACAATGTCGTAGTCATATGCTGACATCTTAATGCACCACCGGATCATACGAGGCGAGAGTGTCTGAGGAATCTGCTTTTGGGGCCCCAGGATACCCAGGAGTGGTCTGTGATCAGTCAGAACAGTCACATGTCTGCCGGCGATGTACTGATGAAAATGCGTGGCACCATAGACGACGGCGAGTCCCTCACGATCAAGCTGAGAATAATTGCGTTCCGCAGGTGATAGCGTGCGGGAAGCGAAGGCTATCGCTGCTTCTCTGCCTTGATCGTCAATTTGTGAAAGCACTGCACCGACGCCGTAGGGCGAAGCGTCACAAGCAAGAAGCAATGGCTTTGTCTCGTCATAGTGCCTGAGTACCACACTTGCACGGAGCAGCTCTTTAAGGGCTTCAAATGCTTCCTGATGGCGTGGCGACCAAGTCCAGGGGACGTCGTTTTTCAACAGGTTGTAGAGGTCGTTGACCACCGTTGCTCGGTGTTCTAGGAAACGGTCATAGAACGTTAGGAGACCCAGGAATGATTGGAGCTCTTGTTTGCTGGTTGGCGCGCGTGCCTCCGTGATGGCGCGTACCTTGTCGCTGATGGGGTGAATGCCTTCGGCATCGATCAGATGACCCAAGAATTTCACTTCAGGAACCGCGAAGCAGCACTTATCGATGCTCAAGCGTAGGTTTGCACTTGCTAGCCGTTTCAGTACCAGTTCTAGGCGAGTAGCATGTTCCTCGCTGGTTGCGCCACTGATGATTACGTCGTCTAAGTAGACGCACACGCCAGGAATTCCTTGAAGCTGCGATTCCATGTACCTTTGAAATATGGCTGGGGGCTGCCGCTACCCCGAATGGAAGTCGCTTTACCCTGTACAGTCCTCTTGTCGTATTAAGCGTGAGCACCTCAGAAGTTTTGTCGGTCACCTTCAGCTGTTGATATGCCTGCGTGAGGTCCAGGGTGCTGAATAGTTTCCCTCCCCGTAGCGTGCTGAAAACCTCCTGTGGTGTTGGCAGGGGGTATGAAGACGATTTTGTCGCCAAGTTCACGGTGAACCGGTAGTCCCCACAGAGACGTAGGCTTCCGTCTTTCTTCCTCACTGCAACCAGAGGTGTGGCCCAGTCTGAATGCTGTGTTGGCGCAATAATACCCTGTCGTTCCAGCTTGTCGAGCTCCTTCTCGTAGGCAGGTTGCAAGGCAAACGGTATCGATCTGGCCTTTAGAAACTTCGGACGGGCCTCTGAGTGAAGCTCTAATTCAACGGGTGGCCCGTTGTGTCCAGAAATTTCGTCAGAAAAGACCGTCCCGTACTTCTTCTGCAGCTGCTCGACGAGTTTCTGTCGCTCAGTTGAGCTTCCTTCGGCTGCCTGGTTGATGCCGCAGATCGCGATGTTGAGAGCGTGGAACCAGTTTCTGCCTAAGAGGCTAGATCCAGTGCCCTTCACAATTACGATAGGCAGTTGGGTCACCGTGCCGTTGTATGCAACTTCTACGTTGGCACTGCCTAGAGTTGGCAGGTCTTGTCCTGACCATGTTCTCAGGTGCGTGTCTTCATCGAATAGATGTGGAGCATTCCGTGGCCATCGGTTGCGGTACGTCTCCTCGCTGATGAGCGTGCAGGCTGCTCCCGAGTCAACCTCAAACTGTATGGGCTGGCGGTTCACAACAAGGGTGACCATTATCTTTGGTCGCGTGCCGAGGTTGACGTTATGCAAGTCATACAACAATGTTGGTGCCGGTAGGCTGTGCTGCGTCTCAACTTGAGTTATCGACCTTGGGGAGTTCCCGCTTTTGTGTCGTTGGGGTGGCCCCTTCGCGAGTTTCTTCTTTGAGATGCAGGCCTTCTCAATGTGACCGCGTTTGTTGCAGAAATTTCATATAGCTGCTTGGAATTTGCATGTCTGGGGGTTGTGTTGCTCATCGCAACGCCAGCAGCGTTGTGGTTTAGCCGACTTTCCTGCACTTGCCTGGTTGTGATGACCTCTGTGAGCCGCTGCATGGTGAACCGGCTCGGTGGTCCCTCGCATGTCTCGCTGCTGTTGGCTAGCGCTTTCCGCTCGAACAGCGATATCGTGGGCTTTCGTGAACGTTAGGTCACTCTCGGCAAAGAGTCTTTGTTGCAAGAGATCGTCCCGTAGTCCACACACAAACCTGTCGCGCAACATAATGTCCAAGGGTAACATCGTTGCGTTGGGAGGTGGCGTTGTTGTCGTCTGCTGTCCGGTGGCTGCTGCATCTGCCTGCGTTGGGTGCAGCGTCCCGAAGTTGCAGTCGGCGGCCAGCGTCTTTAGCGCCGCGACGTAGGCGCTTACTGTTTCACCCTCCAACTGGCTTCGTCGTTGGAAGCGCGCTCGGCTGAATACCTCGGACGGCCTGGGGTCGTAGTGTTTCTGAAGTGCCGCAACGATGTCGTCGTAGGCCACTTCAGCCGGGTTGCTTGGCTGAACCAATGCGCAGACGGTGTCGTACATCTGCAGCAGGTGTGCCCTCAGCAGGTGTGCCCTCTTCTTGCTGGAGTCTGAGATGCTGTTGGCCTCGAAGTAGAACTGGAGGCGTCCGAACCACGATGTCCAGGATGAGCCATTGAACTCCGGTATTCGGACTGATGCGTGCGTTGCCATTGCGTAGCACCGGTGAAGATAAACGCGAGCTTCGATTCCACTACCTCGTCGCCACTGTTATGTCCACGGTAGCCGGAATAACAGGCATACGTGGGAAGAAAAACTTGTTTATTACTTGAGCCGTAAGCACCTTTTTCCAGCCAGCGCGAGCGGTCTGTATTGTCCGAGCGCACACGTTCGACTCTCGTCGTCGGAACCAGACTGGGGAGAGAGGCGCAAGAAGCAGGCGAAGAAAGGAGTCCGCCAAAAGCGAGAGGGGGAGCCGGGGGGGGGGGGGGGGGGCGGCCTGCGCGTCCTTGAAGCTTCCCGTGAAGTGCGTGTTCGCGGTTGGAGACATGGCAGTACTTTAGCGTGCCCCGTCGTCAAGGGTTGTCCTAAGAGCAATGTGTCCTTTAGAGACGGAAAGGCTATGTTACTGGAAGAAACAAACTGCGTTATGGGCGTTGCTAAATACCGTGCTGAAATTCGTTGAATCTATTTTAATGTCACATAACGCTATACCACTTGCAGTGGTACATCGCGGCGAACTTCGGCGGATGGCTGGTAGGACGATACTCTATATTCATGACCATGTTCAGTAGGACATGGCTAGCGAAGATCTGAACGGATGCATACATGTACTACATGAAATGTCACGCGGCAAAGAGCGTCGAAGGAGAACCGAATAGCCTCAGGGCATTGTCCCAAGTTGCTGGCAATAATGACATGTCTGAAGAAATATATTAACCATTGAAAACCTATTTGAAACATCATTGAAACACTAGCAGAGAACGCGGTAGTCATCAATACAAATTTTAATAAACGCTTAATCATTAGCTTTGGTGGTAATAAGTCAGGGACACGTTTGGCAGGATGAAGGCTGTCGCTGTTTCAAGCATGTTTAATTGCAATCAGCTTTGGTTAACATAAATTTGCCGAAACAGAGTAAGAATGCACCGTCACATATAATTCTTGTTGCGCCAATAATCATGTTTCCATGCTGGGAAGTGGATCCTAAAAGAACAGATCAGTGACATTAAAGTCTCGCATTTGTTGCTGCCACTCTGCACGGAGGAGTTGATAACGTGAAGTCGATCCTAAAAGGGCGGTACAGTAACGTCGCACTCTGACAATAGACCCTTTTCTTAAATACGGCACCTGGTGGTGGGCTTTTCGTCAGTTTCGCTTTGCAAGGAATCATGGGTTCGCGGGGCGCCATCATGAAGGCTTCGATGCAGAGCGGGGGC
This sequence comes from Hyalomma asiaticum, assembly GCA_013339685.2. NCBI lineage: Eukaryota > Metazoa > Arthropoda > Arachnida > Ixodida > Ixodidae > Hyalomma > Hyalomma asiaticum. The sequence goes on from JABSTT010005015.1 coordinate 8,178, forward strand.
AAGGCGCGAGTGTGCTGGTAGCTGGTTCCCGTGTGATTCGCCGAAATCTCATCGCCTGTGTTTGCGAACGTGGTTTTTTTTGCAGTGTGTTCGTGCCCCTGAAGGGCTTCTTCTCTACAGTGTGTGGTGTTTTGTGCCCAATAAAGGGTTGGTCGGGCAGAGTGGCTCGGTCGCAGGACGATGATAAACCTGCAAGCGTGCATTGTCAACGTCTGCGGCAGCGTGCACCATAAACACCTAGCACCACCCAAACGAGAAAAAGGGCTCGCCGTATTTCGGCGAGGTTTATGTTGCCACATCAACTTTTCGTGCTGTTGTGCCTCAAATTCCCCTGCCAGCACGTGCAGTTCCACCAGCGACCGACCCCACAGCGGGCATTCCCGGAAGGCGCTCGTGCGTCATCCGTCGACATCTTTCGGAAGCTACTCACCGGTCGCCGGTCGGCGAGAACAAACAAGGGATGTTGAGAGGACCCCCCGGCATGACTGCAGGCACGGACCTGCACCGCACTCCAGCCGCTTCGTGGAAAAGCGCAAGGAGGAAGCGACCGAACGAGAGTAGAAAAGCTGGTGCATCGGGGTGCACTGGCGACTGCTCATGGAGACCCGGCCGTGTCAAGAGCTCCTCACGGAGACACGGCCGTGGGTTATGTACAATATTGTATAAAGTCTTTTATCAGTCCTCTTCGACCTGTCGTCCTTCCTGGCTCCTCACTCCAGCGCCTCTTCAATGCGGTGGGGCTACCAAAGTCCCCGTACCCCATCCGCCCTTCGCAACAGTGGTGGCAGCGGTGAGATGCCGACGGACCCCGTGTCTTCCGCTAGGCCCCCACTTCATAACATTGGTGGCAGCGGTGGGATGCCTACGGACCCCGCGTCTTCCGTTAGGCCCCCCACTTCATAACATTGGTGGCAGCGGTGGGATGCCTACGGACCCCGCGTCTTCCGTTAGGCCCCCCACTTCATAACATTGGATGGCAGCTAGATGGGATCAACCAGCGTCAGCTACCCTGGTGTGGTGAGTGCCCGAAGTTTTCCGCTCGTATTGCCACGCTTAGCTAGCTAACGTTGTTGTTAGTAGTAGGTTCTGAAGTTTTGGCTTTAGATTTTAACTTTGTTCAGTCAACCACGGATCGTTTGACTGCTTAGTTATTTGGAGAGGGTGAACGAGGCGGAGTGCAGTGTCAGTATGGAGAGGTTCGGAGTGCAGGATCTCCTCCAAATTTGCGAGGAATTGGGCATTTCCACCGGCCCCGAAAAAACAAGGCAAGCCCTTCTGGAGTTGATGCGGGTAGAGGAGGTGACGGTGGAAGAGGCCGATGAAGCTCTTGAGACAATTGAGGATAGAGAAGCCGCTGCTCGTGAGCTCAGAGAAAAAACGAGAGGTTAGAGCGTGAACATGAGCGTAAAATGGAAGAGCTGGAGCAAGAATTCAAGTGGATAAGGGCAAGAAAATATCTGCATGTCCTCGAGAGAGGCGAGAACGTCGCAACTTTTCTCGCTAATTTTGAGCACACCTGCGGAAATTTTAGTATTTCTAGAAACCTTTGGGTAGATAAGCTCGTCACGTTGCTACCGCGCAGTATCGCAAGTGCTTTAGTGCACTTAGCCCCGGAGAAAGCTTGTGACTTTCGTAAGGCTAAAGACGCTCTGTTCAGCCATTTTCTTCGTGGTGTAAGGCCGGCTGACTTTGAAAGCCACGACAATGCAGACAAAGAAGAGCTTGCCGAGAGCAAAGAGTGCAGTAATCTTTCTGCAGCTGGTTTAGAGACCGACTTTGAAGGTCATGTAGAAGGGAGTCCGGCCGACTGCGAAGGTCGAGACAGTAATGAAAGAGTCGAACGTATCGACAGTACCGCTGATTTGGAAGCGAATAGCTTGGTGACTGTTGGTCACGGTGCTGTATCTGTGGAGTACCCACAGATTGAGGAGAACAGTACTTTTACTGTATTTTCAGAGGCTGACGGCGAAGGCCAGCGAGAAGGGTCAATGCCCCATTATGAAGGAGTCCCACTAATCGATGTTAAATCAGTGGGCCAGCTGGATAGCTTAGACAGCGCCGAATCTGTCGTTCTAACAGAAGCACGAGGTGACCGTGATGATATGCTAGTGCAGCCGTATGGGGATTTACCTATGCAAATAGAGGGGCAAGTACAACCGTGTGCAGATGTTGAGACCCCGAACATCGCGAGCCGCTACGAGGGCAAAAGATTCCGTAGAAATCATCGGAAAGAGGGCCCGAAAAAGACGAGTACCGTCAAGCGAGAGAAAGCAGCTAAGCGTCATGACATCGTCAGCCGAGGCACTAAGCCCAGATTTAGGCGTAAGATCCCGAACAGATCTTCTAGGAAAAGTCCTAAGCACAGGCTGTTTCTAAGGTCAGAAATACGCGTGACGCGCGTCGTGAGGTACAGAATTTTAAGGCAATTCAAACTAGGAAGACTGCGCCTGGTTTTTTCTTTGTCACTACACCGCAAGTGCAGGAACGCGCCGCAGCGCCGCGCACGAACAGTACGACTAAGCCCTAACAAAGGCCGTCCCCCTCCGTGTCTAAAGGGTAGCTTCTCGGGGAGGAATGGGACAATAGGCATCAAGGGCAGTGCGGGGGCAGTTTACTGTCGCAGTGGAGGCCATTCAGATCGCAACTCAGTTGTCATGGCTGCCTGTTCGGACAAGCAATTAGGCTTTTTGTCCATTTGTCAAGATCGCCTATCGCCAAAACCGTGGAACTCGCGACTCCCGAGAGTTCGTCTGAAAGGGCGCGTCTGTGCACACTTGGCTGTCACCGGAGGATGACGACGATTGACGAGAGAATTTGTTTATGCTTTGAGCAGATTTTGTCTGCTAATTTATGAGAGAGTGCTTTCGACTTGAAAATGCCGCGATATTTTTAGGATGTTAGTTTTACGCTTGCTGTAGAAGCATGTTTTTCAGTTTCCATTTTTATTTGTTGTTGATATTTGCACTGCAAATTCTAGCCCTCTATTAGAGCTTGAGAACGCTGATGTAGCGAACTGTTGTTCAACAGAGATGTAGGCTGAATGTTAAGAGCCTCTGTTTAAGCACACGTTTTGATTTGTTATGCAAGTGTAATGTGAGCGCAAGTGTCTACTTTAGTTCATTCCCTTTTATGCCATACGGGTGAGTTTATTTCGTCGTTACTTCTTATTCTTGTGAGATGGTTTTGTTTTGAGTTTTATTATTCCCTTTGCTGAATGCGTCTAGAGAGCGATGAGCGAAAGGCGCGTGTGAAACATTGAGCAGCGCAGGCGTAAGGAAGGGCTGCCAGAGTTGTCATATGCCATGAAATGGATAGAGTACTACCTGAGAGAGGGAGAGCTACATCGAACGTAAATCGTTCAAATGGTGCCAAGAGCGACGTAAGCTTCGAGTTTTCAGGACAGGTGAGGACATCGCCACTTTTCTCTCTGTTTCTGGAAATGTTTGTTTAGCATTAGAGATGAACGCGGACTTATGGTCCTGGACTGTTGTTCTCTAAGGGTATCCAAGGCTTTCTTGGAGCGTCCGTTTGATTTTTGAGAATCGCGAGTGAAGTGATTCTATCAGAGTTTTGCTGAATCGATAGCAGAACACGAGCTTAAACTGGAGCCTTTGAGTTTCTGTTCGCCTCTTCGATTGTTTGCCTTACCTGCCTACGCGGCTACGGTAGAGTTACCTTTATTATGATGGCAATTATTGTATTCTGTGGAGGCTGTTGTGATTGACAACGCCTGAAATTGAGGTCTGACTTTGGACTTGTTGCCATGAGATATTGCACTTCATTGCGTTTCACTTAAGAGTGTTAATTTTAGTTCTAAGTTGGTTTTGACTTGTGGTGGTCTGGCAGTTCGAGGGGTGTGCGGAGGGCACTTGCAGCGTTAGGCGTGGTTCGACAATGGCTGTCCTGTCGAGTCTGTCTTTCCTCCAGGATCCGTGAACCCCTGTGAGCTGTGTGTTCGAGTGGAATGCCAGGAGAGGAACCTGAGCACCTGAGAGCTTCGCCACCGGTCCATGGATGAGCCTGCTGGCCCGTACGTCGCATCACTTCAGACGAGCCACGTTGAGCCGCTCGTCCTCCTGATGCATTGTTTGGTGGCGGGGGTGCTGTTGTGCCTCAAATTCCCCTGCCAGCACGTGCAGTTCCACCAGCGACCGACCCCACAGCGGGCATTCCCGGAAGGCGCTCGTGCGTCATCCGTCGACATCTTTCGGAAGCTACTCACCGGTCGCCGGTCGGCGAGAACAAACAAGGGACGTTGAGAGGACCCCCCCGGCATGACTGCAGGCACGGACCTGCACCGCACTCCAGCCGCTTCGTGGAAAAGCGCAAGGAGGAAGCGACCGAACGAGAGTAGAAAAGCTGGTGCATCGGGGTGCACTGGCGACTGCTCATGGAGACCCGGCCGTGTCAAGAGCTCCTCACGGAGACACGGCCGTGGGTTATGTACAATATTGTATAAAGTCTTTTATCAGTCCTCTTCGACCTGTCGTCCTTCCTGGCTCCTCACTCCAGCGCCTCTTCAATGCGGTGGGGCTACCAAAGTCCCCGTACCCCATCCGCCCTTCGCAACAGTGGTGGCAGCGGTGAGATGCCGACGGACCCCGTGTCTTCCGCTAGGCCCCCCACTTCATAACATTGGTGGCAGCGGTGGGATGCCTACGGACCCCGCGTCTTCCGTTAGGCCCCCCACTTCATAACATTGGTGGCAGCGGTGGGATGCCTACGGACCCCGCGTCTTCCGTTAGGCCCCCCACTTCATAACATTGGTGGCAGCGGTGGGATGCCTACGGACCCCGCGTCTTCCGTTAGGCCCCCCACTTCATAACAGTGCTTCCTAGAAACAAGAAAGGTGAGTCGCTAAGGATGTTTTCGTTTTTTGTTGTTGTTGTTATGTGGGGTTTAACGTCCCAAAACCAGCTCTGATTATGAGAGACGCCGTAGTGGAGGTCTCCGGAAATTTCGACCACCTGGGGTTCTTTAACGTGCACTGACATCGCACAGCACACGGGCCTCAACATTTCGCCTCCATCGAAATGCAGCCGCCGCAGCCGGGATTCGATCCCGCGACCCTCGGATCAGCAGCCGAGTACCATAGCCACTAGACCACCGTGGCGCGGCGTTTTCGTTTTTTTTTGTTTTTTTTCTCCCGCAGGGAACACCGAGGGGGGCCATTGGATTTCGAGGGTCGTCGTACAAGTTCCGCAGCAGGAAAGAAGTATTTTTCAATAAAGTTCATTGAGCAAAGCTTGGTTGTTTTTGTTAGTCATTTCCCGGGCCCCTCCGAACGGAGGAGTTGATAACGTGAAGTCGATCCTAAAAGGGCGGTACAGTAACGTCGCACTCTGACAATAGACCCTTTTCTTAAATACGGCACCTGGTGGTGGGCTTTTCGTCAGTTTCGCTTTGCAAGGAATCATGGGTTCGCGGGGCGCCATCATGAAGGCTTCGATGCAGAGCGGGGGCAAGGCGCGAGTGTGCTGGTAGCTGGTTCCCGTGTGATTCGCCGAAATCTCATCGCCTGTGTTTGCGAACGTGGTTTTTTTGCAGTGTGTTCGTGCCCCTGAAGGGCTTCTTCTCTACAGTGTGTGGTGTTTTGTGCCCAATAAAGGGTTGGTCGGGCAGAGTGGCTCGGTTGCAGGACGATGATAAACCTGCAAGCGTGCATTGTCAACGTCTGCGGCAGCGTGCACCATAAACACCTAGCACCACCCAAACGAGAAAAGGGCTCGCCGTATTTCGGCGAGGTTTATGTTGCCACATCAACTTTTCGTGCTGTTGTGCCTCAAATTCCCTGCCAGCACGTGCAGTTCCACCAGCGACCGACCCCACAGCGGGCATTCCCGGAAGGCGCTCGTGCGTCATCCGTCGACATCTTTCGGAAGCTACTCACCGGTCGCCGGTCGGCGAGAACAAACAAGGGATGTTGAGAGGACCCCCCGGCATGACTGCAGGCACGGACCTGCACCGCACTCCAGCCGCTTCGTGGAAAAGCGCAAGGAGGAAGCGACCGAACGAGAGTAGAAAAGCTGGTGCATCGGGGTGCACTGGCGACTGCTCATGGAGACCCGGCCGTGTCAAAGCTCCTCACGGAGACACGGCCGTGGGTTATGTACAATATTGTATAAAGTCTTTTATCAGTCCTCTTCGACCTGTCGTCCTTCCTGGCTCCTCACTCCAGCGCCTCTTCAATGCGGTGGGGCTACCAAAGTCCCCGTACCCCATCCGCCCTTCGCAACAGTGGTGGCAGCGGTGAGATGCCGACGGACCCCGTGTCTTCCGCTAGGCCCCCACTTCATAACATTGGTGGCAGCGGTGGGATGCCTACGGACCCCGCGTCTTCCGTTAGGCCCCCCACTTCATAACATTGGTGGCAGCGGTGGGATGCCTACGGACCCCGCGTCTTCCGTTAGGCCCCCCACTTCATAACATTGGATGGCAGCTAGATGGGATCAACCAGCGTCAGCTACCCTGGTGTGGTGAGTGCCCGAAGTTTTCCGCTCGTATTGCCACGCTTAGCTAGCTAACGTTGTTGTTAGTAGTAGGTTCTGAAGTTTTGGCTTTAGATTTAACTTTGTTCAGTCAACCACGGATCGTTTGACTGCTTAGTTATTGGAGAGGGTGAACGAGGCGGAGTGCAGTGTCAGTATGGAGAGGTTCGGAGTGCAGGATCTCCTCCAAATTGCGAGGAATGGGCATTCCACCGGCCCCGAAAAAACAAGGCAAGCCCTTCTGGAGTTGATGCGGGTAGAGGAGGTGACGTGGAAGAGGCCGATGAAGCTCTTGAGACAATTGAGGATAGAGAAGCCGCTGCTCGTGAGCTCAGAGAAAAAAACGAGAGGTTAGAGCGTGAACATGAGCGTAAAATGGAAGAGCTGGAGCAAGAATTCAAGTGGATAAGGGCAAGAAAATATCTGCATGTCCTCGAGAGAGGCGAGAACGTCGCAACTTTTCTCGCTAATTTTGAGCACACCTGCGGAAATTTTAGTATTTCTAGAAACCTTTGGGTAGATAAGCTCGTCACGTTGCTACCGCGCAGTATCGCAAGTGCTTTAGTGCACTTAGCCCCGGAGAAAGCTTGTGACTTTCGTAAGGCTAAAGACGCTCTGTTCAGCCATTTTCTTCGTGGTGTAAGGCCGGCTGACTTTGAAAGCCACGACAATGCAGACAAAGAAGAGCTTGCCGAGAGCAAAGAGTGCAGTAATCTTTCTGCAGCTGTTTAGAGACCGACTTTGAAGGTCATGTAGAAGGGAGTCGGCCGACTGCGAAGGTCGAGACAGTAATGAAAGAGTCGAACGTATCGACAGTACCGCTGATTTGGAAGCGAATAGCTTGGTGACTGTTGGTCACGGTGCTGTATCTGTGGAGTACCCACAGATTGAGGAGAACAGTACTTTTACTGTATTTCAGAGGCTGACGGCGAAGGCCAGCGAGAAGGGTCAATGCCCCATTATGAAGGAGTCCCACTAATCGATGTTAAATCAGTGGGCCAGCTGGATAGCTTAGACAGCGCCGAATCTGTCGTTCTAACAGAAGCACGAGGTGACCGTGATGATATGCTAGTGCAGCCGTATGGGGATTTACCTATGCAAATAGAGGGGCAAGTACAACCGTGTGCAGATGTTGAGACCCCGAACATCGCGAGCCGCTACGAGGGCAAAAGATTCCGTAGAAATCATCGGAAAGAGGGCCCGAAAAAGACGAGTACCGTCAAGCGAGAGAAAGCAGCTAAGCGTCATGACATCGTCAGCCGAGGCACTAAGCCCAGATTTAGGCGTAAGATCCCGAACAGATCTTCTAGGAAAAGTCCTAAGCACAGGCTGTTTCTAAGGTCAGAAATACGCGTGACGCGCGTCGTGAGGTACAGAATTTAAGGCAATTCAAACTAGGAGACTGCGCCTGGTTTTTCTTTGTCACTACACGCAAGTGCAGGAACGCGCCGCAGCGCCGCGCACGAACAGTACGACTAAGCCCTAACAAAGGCCGTCCCCCTCCGTGTCTAAGGGTAGCTTCTCGGGGAGGAATGGGACAATAGGCATCAAGGGCAGTGCGGGGGCAGTTTACTGTCGCAGTGGAGGCCATTCAGATCGCAACTCGTTGTCATGGCTGCCTGTTCGGACAAGCAATTAGGCTTTTTGTCCATTTGTCAAGATCGCCTATCGCCAAAACCGTGGAACTCGCGACTCCGAGAGTTCGTCTGAAAAGGGCGTCTGTGCACACTTGGCTGTCACCGGAGGATGACGACGATTGACGAGAGAATTTGTTTATGCTTTGAGCAGATTTGTCTGCTAATTTATGAGAGAGTGCTTTCGACTTGAAAATGCCGCGATATTTTTAGGATGTTAGTTTTACGCTTGCTGTAGAAGCTTTTTCAGTTTCCATTTTTATTTGTTGTTGATATTTGCACTGCAAATTCTAGCCTCTATTAGAGCTTGAGAACGCTGATGTAGCGACTGTTGTTCAAAGAGATGTAGGCTGAATGTTAAGAGCCTCTGTTTAAGCACCGTTTTGATTTGTTATGCAAGTGTAATGTGAGCGCAAGTGTCTACTTTAGTTCATTCCCTTTTATGCCATACGGGTGAGTTTATTTCGTCGTTACTTCTTATTTGTGAGATGGTTTTGTTTTGAGTTTTATTATTCCCTTTGCTGAATGCGTCTAGAGAGCGATGAGCGAAAGGCGCGTGTGAAACATTGAGCAGCGCAGGCGTAAGGAAGGGCTGCCAGAGTTGTCATATGCCATGAAATGGATAGAGTACTACCTGAGAGAGGGAGAGCTACATCGAACGTAAATCGTTCAAATGGTGCCAAGAGCGACGTAAGCTTCGAGTTTTCAGGACAGGTGAGGACATCGCCACTTTTCTCTCTGTTTCTGGAAATGTTTGTTTAGCATTAGAGATGAACGCGGACTTATGGTCCGGACTGTTGTTCTCTAAGGGTATCCAAGGCTTTCTGGAGCGTCGTTGTTATTTTTGAGAATCGCGAGTGAAGTGATTCTATCAGAGTTTTGCTGAATCGATAGCAGAACACGAGCTTAAACTGGAGCCTTTGAGTTTCTGTTCGCCTCTTCGATTGTTTGCCTTACCTGCCTACGCGGCTACGGTAGAGTTACTTTATTATGATGGCAATTATTGTATTCTGTGGAGGTGTTGTGATTGACAACGCTGAAATTGAGGTCTGACTTTGGACTTGTTGCCATGAGATATTGCACTTCATTGCGTTTCACTTAAGAGTGTTAATTTTAGTTCTAAGTTGGTTTTGACTTGTGGTGGTCTGGCAGTTCGAGGGGTGTGCGGAGGGCACTTGCAGCGTTAGGCGTGGGTCGACAATGGCTGTCCTGTCGAGTCTGTCTTTCCTCCAGGATCCTGACCCCTGTGGGAATTAATTAAAATCGAGTAAAACACGATATCATTGTATTTGTGCATTTTGGTTCGATTCGAATGGGGTCGCATTTTTCTCAGAAATGGCAAGTCTATAGCCTGGGAAATTAATTAAAATCGAGTAAAATACGATATCGTTGTATCTGGTGCATTTTGGTTCGATTCGAATGGGGTCGCATTTTTCTCAGAAATGGCAAGTCTATAGCCTTGGGAAATTAATTAAAATCGAGTAAAACACGATATCATTGTATTTGGTGCATTTTGGTTCGATTCGAACGGGGTCGCATTTTTCTCAGAAATGTCAAGTCTATAGCCTTGGGAAATTATTAAAATCGGGTAAAATACGATATCATTGTATTTGTGCATTTTGGTTCGATTCGAATGGGGTCGCATTTTTTCTCGAAATGGCAAGTCTATAGCCTTGGGAAATTAATTAAAATCGAGTAAAATACGAGATCGTTGTATCTGGTGCATTTTGGTTCGATTCGAATGGGGTCGCATTTTTCTCAGAAATGGCAAGTCTATAGCCTTGGGAAATTAATTAAAATCGAGTAAAATACGATATCATTGTATTTGGTGCATTTGATTCGATCGAATGGGGTCGCATATTTCTCAGAAATGGCACGTCTATAGCTTGGGAAATTAATTAAAATCGAGTAAAATACGATATCATTGATCTGGTGATTTTGGTTCGATTCGAATGGGGTGCATTTTCTCAGAAATGGCAAGTCTATAGCCTTGGGAAATTAATTAAAATCGAGTAAAATACGATATCATTGTATCTGGTGCATTTTGGTTCGATTCGAACGGGGTCGCATTTTTTCAGAAATGTCAAGTCTATAGCCTTGGGAAATTAATTAAAATCGAGTAAAATCGATACATGTATTTTGGTGCATTTTGGTTCGATTCGAATGGGGTCGCATTTTTCTCAGAAATGCAAGTCTATAGCCTGGGAAAATAATAAAATCGAGTAAAATCCGATATATTGGATTGGTGCATTTTGGTTCGATTCGAATGGGGTCGCATTTTTCTCAGAAATGTCAAGTTTATAGCCTTGGGAAATTAATTAAAATCGAGTAAAATACGATATCATGTTCTGGTGCATTTTGGTTCGATTTGAACGAGGGTCGCATTTTCTAAGAAATGTTAAGTCTATAGCCTGGGGAAATTAATTAAAATCGATTAAAATACGATATCATTGTATGTGGTGCAGTTTGGTTCGATTCGAACGGGGTCGCATTTTTCTCAGAAATGTCAACGTCTATAGCCTTGGGAATTAATTAAAATCGAGTAAAATTACGATATCATGTATCTGGTGCATTTTGGTTCGATTCGAATGGGGTCGCATTTTTCTCAGAAATGGCAAGTCTATAGCCTTGGGAAATTAATTAAAATCGAGTAAAATACGATACGTTGTATATGTGCATTTGGTTCGTTCGAATGTGGGGTCGCTTTTTCTCAGAAATGGTCAAGTCTATAGCCGTGGAAATTAATAAAATCGAGTTAAAATAACGTGCAGTGGTCTCTGGTCGCATTTTGGTTCGATTCGAACGGCGGTCGACATTTTCTCAGAAATGGCAAGTCTATAGCCTTGGGAAATTAATTAAAATCGAGTAAAACACGATATCATTGTATC
>JABSTT010005016.1:0-19174 GCA_013339685.2 Hyalomma asiaticum
GCGACTTTACATAGAACAAGACGCGCAAGCAAAGCCAATAATTAAAAAGCAGCCGATTCACGCGACGAAGAGCGATGAGAAAAAAAAAAAAAAAAAGGGGGGGGGGGTGGCACTCTTCCCTTCAATTACTGTGAGTTGCGCTATAAACTCAATCGCAAGGTGCATTGTTAGAGGCAGCGTTACCGCGACTTTCGTACTTGAGCTGATTTTCCCTGAGAGAAGCCCAAATTCCCTGAGTTTTCCCTGAGATTTCCCGGTTTTCCCGGTTGGTAGACACGCTGCTACACATAATGACCGTCAGTGGCTTAGTATTGCCAACGCGGTGATCTTGTTGAGTGTACACAGAAGCCTCACTATAGCCAAATTACGAGCAAATCTGATTGCCTCCAAGCATAGTATGAGGCAGGGAAATAATAGAGACCCGTCTAAATCACTCTAAGCATAACAAATTGGATTTCTCAGACTGTTCGGTTTTTCAGACTATTTTTCAGTGCCTGCCAGGTCCAGAAAATCGCTCGGCGGCTGTATATATAGTAATCTCTCACTAACTTGAATATGTCAAATCCAGGAATAATTTCAATATAAGCAGTATTTCGAGTTATGCAAAACGCCTGTTCACTAAAAAAAGCCAGTGCTGCTAGCAAAAGCTCCACTGCATGAGAGAGCAAATAATAACGGCAAAAGAACTCAAAGGAAAAACAACTTTTACTACTGCAGATGAAAAATGTGATGCTCGCCTGTTTCGCATTTACATTTGGTTTGACAAAGGCATTCTTGAGTTGCTCAACACATCGCATGAACCGTTGCTCACCACCGCTGCATTCGACCTTGTTACGTGTTTCTGTCACCGTAGGTACTTCTCGAGGCTCTTCATCATCTGTGTGGTCATCTGCGTCGTTCACGGCCACCTAAACGATATCGGCGTCCGACAGCATTCCAGTAACAGGGACGTCCGCCTCGTATAGCACATACTCGTCAGAGGTGATCTCACCGTCTTCAGTATTGCTAAGGCAGTCTGTCACCTTGCACACTTCATTGCACAGCTCATCACAGCTGCTGAATTCTGCGCCAACATCTTGCTTCATTGCTTCCGGGGAGCAAGAAAACCCTACATGTGCAAACCAGTTCGCAATCGCCAGCAAAGCATACTTGGTATCAAGGCTTAGGAGATCACATTGATTGCATCCAGCAGATCGATGTCATACCTTTATTCATTGTCATACGAGAGCTGAATTCGGTGCAGCAGGCTTTATCCTTAATACTTCTGGGCCATCTCAATGACTCCCTGATCTATTGGCTGGAGAATGGAAGTCATGTTCGCCAGCAGGAACTCCAGCGTAACTGCCGCAAAGTTGTCAATTCAGTTATACACAATAAACAACACTTTCCGGCTGTCCTTTGTCATCTTCCGGTCGAGCACACTGATGTACTCTTCAAAGAGCACCGCCATCATCCAGGCCATTTATTAGCAAAGAAGGGCTGGGCGTTTCCTCTTTGCTTGACAAGCAAGCGACGGCAGTCATCACACGCGCGGTGCGATGTTATCGCATTGTTTAGTTAGTTCGGTGGAGACGGCCGGGTCGTTTCATCTCTGCTTCAGCCACGTTCGTCCCCAGCGTTAGCGCGCTTTTACTCGCTTGTAGAACATACGATGCGTAGGCGGTGTTATCGAGTTGGACTTTGTACAGAAAAACGTCGAGTGCAAAAACCCGCTAACAGTGTCCATATCATTGCAATAACTCCTCCACCAAGGTCGACAACTTTATTTTTTTATCGTCCAAGCACCCCCCCCTTAAGTACCGTATTTACTCGAATCTAACGCGCACCTTTTTTCCGATAAAACGTGTCCAAAAATCGTACGCGTGTTAGAATCGAGTGCGAACGAACGACAGCGTTACCATATCGCCGTCGGCATCAAAATGGCCGCCTCTTATGTGCTTCGGGCACTGTCGAATGATCACCGGCGAAAAACGAACTAGCGACGCGGCAGTCTTTGGCGAGCATTGGGAGCGAGGACATACCGTGGCGCCGCCACGCGGAATAGCCGGTGTGACGCGCTAAGTTGGATTACCCCGCCAGCAGTGCCTTGCTCAGCACGGAGCTGCTTTGCGCGTCGCCTTTTTATTGTTGTTGTCGTTTATTTCAGCTAGACGATATCTGTAAAATACTGTTGTGGCTACGTTTTTCATTGTACTACAAGGTAATTGACTCTTCCGCGCGTGCGGAGTCCGCTGGTTCTTCCTTTTTTTTTTTTTTAAGGTGAGATAGCATTTTGATGAATGAAAATGATTGAAAAGTAAGCGTCAAGATGGTTTTAGCGCGTGGTTGCGGTAAATACACATAGTTTTTGGCCGCCGTGCGACGTGTTTCTCGTGCAATTCATTCATTGTATGTTTGCATCAACAAAGGGACCGCCGTTGGCACGAAGAAATGGAATTAGCAAATTTGTATTCATGCTCAACACGCATACCCCCATGGAGCGCGATGCGAGTGGTTCCTTCGTTTTGCGGAAAGCAAAGCAGCATGCATAGAGCTGCATTCAATCGCGACCTTTCTCGCATGATTTAAGGCGTGCAAGCGACATACGCACGTGCGCGCCTCATTAAAGCTTGTTATTTTCAAACAGGGGGTTCACCTTAGGACGTTGTGGCTTGACATTTTAAGTTCTCGCCAGTACGACCCCAAGGACACCAGCCAGCTGTCCGTTGCTTCTCCTATCTGTTGCTTATTTTTCCCGCGTATTCAAGACGGTCGTCACACGGTGATTTTCGATCGCGATCGAGCCAGTTCACGACTGCATTTTTCGACGAATGACTCCCGTCCGTACTTTGCACAAAGGGGCCTATAGCGATCAAAAATACAGCGTAAGACCCGGACGTAATAGTTTACGCATTTGAGTGCACTAGTACGCTGCAAGGTGTAACTTATTGTCGTTTAAATGCTTCAGTGAAACTATCAGTGTCCAGCATCTACACCTTCATCGATAAGCCGTATGACACCCCGTGGCTGCTGATAGAAGGAGAATCTGTGTTTGAAGCTGGCCACGTGGTCGTCTCCTGCGTAAAAGGGGAAGACGTGATACTGACTGGGCTCATTTTGCAGACGTCATCTGTTAGCAAACACCTCGCTTCCAATAACTCCGAGCGCACTTGTTAGCTTTTGTGGTCCCTATAGGTGTCCGCGAACGTGAAATAAACGCGAAGCAATGATGTTTCTAGATAAAAACGCTGGCGAATGGCTGTTGAAAACGCGTGTGAACCGTCCGCTTCGGCGGAGGCTCGGCGCAAGGTGGGATCGCGGGGTCACGTGATCCAACTTTGCACGTCAGAACGACCGCAGCGCTACCATCTCCAGTGGTGGCCCTCGCACCCAATAGTTTCTGTAGTTCCTATGTCGCCACACATGATGCGTAGGCCTGCGCACATGATGCGTAGACCGATTATACCACGCCGGCTTGGCCGTCTTGCGGCCAGTCAAAGTCGCTACGTCGCCGATGCAATCTCTGAGACGCCCAGCCGCAGCAGCTTTCAGCAACATTCGCGGGTGGCCGTAACAGGGGAAAAGATGCTTCTCATCACCGCACGCAAAACGGCTCATCATCGCATTTCTCCCTCATATCTGTGCTGAGCCTGAGCCTCTCAGTCGTGCGCTCTGCATGACGTCCGAGATTGCATCGCGGCAATCTCTGCTGAGACCACGCCCCGATCATGCTTAAGCTTAGCTGTGCCAGCCTGCGCAGCACGCATGGCAGCACGCGGCAGCAAGCCTGAGGGAACTGCGACAGCACGGAGGAACGCAGCACTGCGAGTAAATGATGTTACCGCCGCTTGCATACGGATTGGCCCGGCAACGTGCGACAGTTTTGTCAAGACGCAGGAGTTATGACTCGGCGCGCCAAACGTCTTCGCCACGTCGCGGATCAAGTGAAGCGGGAAAGCCGCAGCACGGCCGTTCGAGGGACTGCAGGGGTCCAAAGTTGACAGTCTGTTTATTATGTGAGTGCGTTCATTACGCAAGTACGACATTTGTTTTTAGGAATGTGAGAAGGTTGATTACTAACGACTTCTTTTTTTTCGGGGGTTCGCGTTACAGTCGATGTTTCACTTTTTTTTTTTTTGTCCCGGGAAACGGGTGCGCGTTACTATCGAGGGCGCAGTGGAATCGAGTAAATACGTAAATCTCCCGGATTCTGTCTCTCCAAACTTGGCAGGTATGGTTTCAGTACTCACGGTTTCTGAACCCTTCTGACTACGCCGTGACGCCGCGTGCCGCGCGCAAGATTGAGGCATAAAGGTTTCGTTCTACCAGCTCAGGTCAGTTATATTTTTTCGATTTCACTACAACGAAATTTTCGCTTCAACGAAATTTTTCCCGCGCACCGTCAATTTCGTTGTAGCGAGAGTCAACTGTACATGAGTTCAAGTTAATGAGGGTTTAGTGTATATTTAAAAACTCTGTGGAACTTAGCGGCACCCCCACTGAGGATTTCAGCCTTTCCTATTCCTTTTACCACACCCAAGACATTCTACAAGCTTCAATACAAAGCAAGAGTAATCACTGAACAAGGTAGCCTGTGCGAAAACGCCATGCAGTTACAGCAGTGGCGAGACACAAGATACTCACTTTTGGACTTCTTTTCCTGGTATGCCTTCAGGCGCTCTTCCCTTGCCTTGTCTGCTTCCTCATCCTACAACAGACACCACACAAGTAATTAGAAAATGTTAAGGAATGTACATACATCAACTATGGAATAGGCAACTCACATCTCCTGAACCAAAAAGGTCAATGTCGTCATCATCATCCGCTGCTTCCTTTTTGGCAGGGACATGGTTCGCAACCTTAGCCTGAAAAGAAATAGTGAGAACATTAGCTGAAGAATTATGTCAGTTATAGCTTTGTTTTGCCACCACCTTAATGCTGACAGCACTGTCTCAACAAGTGTTATACAAGAAGGTGCTCGCGTGGCGGCCCCTGCTAAATGTCCATAAATACTTTATTATTATGAGGGGTTTAACGTCCCAAAACCAGCTCTGATTATGAGAGACGCCGTAGTGGAGGGCTCCGGAAATTTTGACCACCTGGGGTTCTTTAACGTGCACTGACATCGCACAGCACACGGGCCTCGACATTTCGCCTCCATCGAAATGCAGCTGCCACGGCCGGGATTCGATCCCGCGACCCTCCCTGGGATCAGCAGCCGAGTACCATAGCCACTAGACCACCATGGCGGGGTCTCCATAAATACTTCATGAAGAGGTGGCGGTGTGCGTCAATGGGCACACTGCGCAAACACTTATGCAAATGATATGTTGGAAATTATATTAACTTTGCATTGGAAATTATATTAACCTTGCAGCGCATATGCACAAACCAGAAACAGTGTTGCTTTCACAATACAGCCAAACGTCATAATAAAGAACTCAATGTGACATAGAAAGAGCTTTGTTATATTCGATAATTATTTAAAAATGCATACTTGTGACACTGTTTTAATGGCAATACTATTCTTCATTTAAATCACTGTAAACGATAATTCTTTGTATTGAGGTTGACTCCAACGTTGTAAATTGTGGCCATGTCTAAGGTTAACCTGCTACCTAAGAAAACATTGTAAAGCACGTGGCAAGTGGTCCATTAAGTGTGTGTTATTTATAGCTACTTCACCAAGCATATTAGTGTGGAAGTATTCAGTACCATACACCAACCACTTCACACAAGCCTCAAAGAGTGCTCCGGGCCACAAAAGCACACCAAATTCTTAAAACATCGAGAAAGAGCAATGTAACACTGCAGAGTATGTGGAATTTATGTTGCAAAGCACAGCAAATTCATGTTACAATGCTAGACAAGAGAATGCACCATGTAATATTTTCTTTTCGTTTACAAGCTGAAAGCTACGTACTCACCTGAGGAGCCACTACCTTGGCTGCTGGCACAGTGCCTGTGGCTGGGCAACGTTTCTCAAGTTCTGTGATGCGTGTCTCCATCTTGCGCATTGCGGCTAGAAGTTCTTGAAGTGCTACACAAACATAGGAAATGCAGTGAGCATTGCACAGTAATTCCGGCCTATTATTTCAAATAATGTGCATGTTTTATGCCAAAATAAATGTTGTGCAGTAGCAATACACACATAAGTAAATCAACACCTTGTAGCTGCAGTACAGTCCATACAGTGCCCATTAGCCTTTCAGTAATATCAACTAAGAAAATCTGCAACTACATCCTTGACATGATTACCTCAAGCAGGCTTTGCAATGTGGAGTCATCACAGCTTGCATATGTAATATGCAAAGTGTGCTACTGTGGATTGCTCAGCTCAAAGAAGGGATACCAATGTCGAGATATTTAGTACCATAGTCTCCCTTCAGAAATTCATTCTCTGTAGATGAAAAGTATCACATAAAAACAACATTATTTTCAGCATTTCAGCATGTCTAGTTCATACAACATGCATAGAAAAACTCGCCGTACAAACCAGTAGGAACTGTACCAGCAAGGCCACATTGAAAGGGCAGCTTCTAGTGAGGACGCAAAAAGTAGCACTGTCTTTACTCATTCAGTACCGATCATTATTAACCACAAAACAATGTCTCGCTCCACATCAGTGGTATAGTGGCCATGGCACTCTGCTGCTGATCCGAAGGTCGCAATATAGAATTCCAGCATCTGCGGCTGCATTTCAATGGAGGCGATATGTTGAGGCCAGTGAACTATGTGATGTCAGTGCACGTTAAAGAACCCCAAGTGGTTTAAACAGAAACAAACGGTGGTGCTTTCACAATAAAGCCAAATGTCATCATAAAGAACTCAATGTTTTTTTCCTATTTGTTGCTGTAACCTTTCCTCATAAGGCCTTGGGGCACGGCAGGATAACATTTGTATGAAGGATAGGCCATGAGAAGTGATGCTGCACGGGCCATTACGCATACTAGTTTACGGAGTGGTCAAAGAAAAACTTTTAGAAGGGCCAAACAATCTGATGCCTTGGAAACTCCTCCTCCCCTAGTGGAAATTCCTCAGTAAAAAATTAGCCAATATGTCGCTCTTTACCACTGAAATATTTGAACTTTGGCATACTGCTCATAAACTACTGCTCAAGACAAAATCAGTTCAATTGGAAGATTTGGGTGGCAAGAGGTATGTTACAATGGGGCTGACCACTCACTGTTTTTCATTTCATTGTGCTCCTGAAGAATCTTTTTCTGGAAGGCATCATCGTGAGAGGAACTTCCGGACTTGACAAGTGCATCGCCCTGCATCCAGCACAAAGCATCATGTGACTGACTCGCCCTGCCTTCCTGCAATGCTATATATATCAACAGCAATCAGAATGGACCAGCACAAGGAAACAATGACAAAGGACAAAGCAAAACAACTTATACAACAAACTGCCCTAAAAGCAGTGTTTATGACTCGGAACAAAAACACTTTGTTTACCTCAAGCCTAGCACAGATTCCCATTACCCCACAAGTTCAGTATTGATGTTAGAGGGCTACGTCCTCATATATGAGAAGGCTAACTGAGAATGCTCAATTAACACCACTTTGCAGCATGCTGCGGTGCACTACACTATAGAATGCACACATAAAGGGGTTATATCAGGAAAAACACAATTTATAGAATTACGGACTGTGTTAGTCACATTAAGGAGCAATTCAGAAGACTGAGCTGTTGCATTCATCCTTGATTAATGGTTGCAGTGCCAATTGTACTTCATGGCAGGAGCATTAGAGCCAATTTGTTAATAACTTTATTTTTAGTGGCTAGGTGCACATGAATCAACACTTACACCTTTACATCAACTTTGACATATTTGCTTCTGCATCAGATACCGCACATTGACATTCAACAAGGTGTCCAGGAATCTCATGGACAGGTAAGCATCTACTGTGGAAACAAGGCAATAACAAGCGAAAACAGATTTGCGATATTCAATGAAGCCTTCAACACTGCCGCATGTACCTTCAAACCTACTGCTGTGCATGGATAGGAACAAATAAGAGAAAAGTCAGTACATATTATGTAAATGGTGAGAGAAGTATGATATGGTGTGCCAAAAAGCTTTTACAACTGCCTAGAAGATCTAGTTTTAGAGAGTGCACAAAGAGGAGCCTCTATGCAAAATTTGGCATTTGAAACATGAGTGCAAGCTCACAGAATAAGCTGTTTGTCATATCGAAACCTGGGGGAAAAAAGAAAAAGCCATCATCACTGCTTGCTGACGATGGCCCATTACAAGGGCACGGCTTAGACACAGCTCCTTGCCGTGACTTCCAAGAGGAGGGGCTGGCTGCTGAAACACCTCTGAGGCAGTGTGCCTGGAAGTATGCCATAGTAACAGCCACCAGGTGCACATCTCGTCTGCTCAAGTGTTGTTTGAAGGTTACCAACCAGAAAACTACACCATCAAAAGTTCTGCAGGCTTCAGTAGTGCATACTACATGTACCATGCGTACAAAATGAATTTCAGCCAATGTGAGATGACATTGCAGTTCTCTTTATAATATGCAAATGATGTCCCCCTATTATTACTATGGTATGTAGGATAAATTCAGCTCCATAACCTTGAACCAATTCCATGCAGTTCAGGCACTGCGGTGACAACAGTACTTGCAAAATGTGCTGGTGTGCTTTTACTCATGCATATGGATATTACATTACAGTTACAAGATAACTTTGCACACAGCCAGGAACAAAACAGCCAAACTGTCAGCAGTGATTCAACTTCTAGTTTAACAGGTGCTACAGTGTGCTTACAGAATTCGGAGATCAAACCAAGCAGCTTTGTTATGCTTTGGTTCCACAATGATACCTTCAACAGACACAGCTTGCGCAGACAAATATTTTGACCTGTGGAGGGATCATGACATGGACACTAGCTAAACAAAGACGAAAGGAAAAAATAAAAGGAGAGGGGAAAAAGAAACAAAAGGAACAGATGAAATAAAATAAAAGCAAGCAGAATCTGCAAGGTTTGCTACAGGATTTCAATGTGACAAAGCATTCTCTTTCATCTAATGGAGACATTCACCAATATGGAAGCAGGGGCCAGAAACAGCACAATCCTAGAAAAAAAAAAGCATCTGCAGTTGCCTAACAGTGACAGCAGTGTTTGCTTGTAAGGGGTGATTATTTCCCATCCCAGTTTCAGACTTGCCACAGAATACATAGAACAGGAGAAGAAAACAGCATGCGCAACATATTTTGCTGGATACATGCGTTCTAACTTTGTAACTGATGCAGACATTTATGCCTGTCAATCTACAATAGTTGTGAACTACCTGCAACAATAGCTGCTTCAATATTTTACTGGTTTTTTATCGTGGCTATGAACAAATCCCAAACTGTCATAATTTGCACTTCAGCTCGAAATAATGCGACGGTTAACTGAAAAACAATCTGCCAGCTCTCACAACCAGGCATAAGTGGACTGTACGATATATGTATGGATGCATTTAAAACGCTGTGCGTAGATATTAACACGCTCCCAAGAAATTCGTATTCCTTGACAGTTAACTGAGTGGTCATGAATGTCAGAGAAGTGGAGGCAGTCAATAAATTGCAGCTTAAGCCAAATCTAATAAATGCTTTCTTTACTAACCTACACTCCACTGCCTGATATTAAACAGTAGCTGGCTACCCCTCCTGTCAAGCTAGAAGAGTTTTACTTTCTATGACCCATCCCCCAATATTACCATGACATTGGCTTGAAGAAAGCTTTGCCATGTCACAATGGCATCCACACAGTCTCTTTTGTGATATGAGACCAGTATTCAAATCTTGATGGATGAAGATATGCATGGATGTACCTAGATTTCGCAACTCTTCAGAATTTCCTTCTTGAGGTAACACAATCTCTGCTTCACAGTAACCCATTACAAACATCCAAAACTGTTCCTACTAAACAGTCAATTCTCTGGCCACCACTTTCGCTACACCAAGGTGATAGAGCAAGCCTTAAAGACATGTTAAAGCCATACCATGTCATGCAATTCAGTGAGGTAAAAAAAAAAATTCTTGCTAGACTGCTGTCTTTACACAAACCAAAATCACTCACAATCTCTGATCCTGTCGATCAAAATGGCACTCACTAGCCTGTTTCAAATGCAATGACAAGTGTTTCAGAATCTGTTTGGAGGCAGAGACCAAGACATGGTACAGTGCATTTTAACTAACTCTATGACTGATAGCGCCATAACATGACCAGAAAGCAAAAAAGGTAGCGCTGTGCATGGCCAGACCTTTCCAATATGCCCTGCTAAGTTGTGTGAAATGTCTGCGAAAATCGAGCTTCAGGAACAGTTCCTTGTCACGTAAGTGAGATAGCTAAGGAAAACAAAAGCCAATAACTTGAGCAGGTTAAGTACAATGAAGAGGCAAGCACTAAGTCACTGCACAACAACTGCCTATTCTCCTAATGCTCAGGATGCAGCACTGCAACCAAAAATTTTGTGAACCGCTAAAGCAAAATTCGCAGATGTGGAGCCTGGAATCAAAACCAATGCAGATGCAGCATGCAATAATAGGAAAGGCAAACAACCTGCATCAAGATGAACACAACAGCAAAGCAAGCAACCACATTTCTAGTTTATGCAAGCGTGTTATGTGCCAAAAAAAATAAATAATTACTTTGTTACCTTCAATTATAGACAAACTTCAATACAGACAAAAAGAAGAAAAGGAGAGGGCACTGAGAAAACGTGCAGCTGGCGCTCACTCATTGTATCCCTGCAATTCAAACTTTCAATTGTAGCAGCGAAAGCTTGCAGAACAGATTAGAAAAATTTTAAATTTGGGTGCCATACAAACATGCTGGGCGTAGGGAGAGCTGAGGCTCGTTTTTCCACTATGTTGTACAACTGACAGATGCTCAAAAAAAAAAAAATAGTAGTAGTGCGAAGGGTGTGGGTAAAAAAGATAATAAGACACATGAATGGGGATTTGGGACTCATGCCTCAGGCTTGCGAGAAACAAGACTAACAGGCCTCCACACGTCAATACTTCGCCGCTGAGACGAAGCGCATCAGTGCGGTAGGAGGCAATAAGAGTTGCTACTCACTGACTGGAGAGAGTTTTTAATTTGTTGCCGAGCCTGGGCTATCTTATCGACTAGAGAAGAACTTTGGGAGCGTTGGGAAGGCGCCTTAGCCTGGAGGGAGAGAGAAGACAAGAACAAGGCACGTCTCAAAACGGATGACACAGGTGCCGGCTCAGCGCTATCTGAACTCTGCACACGACTGCTGCTTGCTTTAGGATTACGTTAAATCTGCCTTTACGGCAACTTTCAATGACGCAGCGAAGCATGTGATTATGCAGACACCTCGAGCCACGGCAAACAATGTGATTTTATGCATGCATTAAACTGCGAACGCTCGGTAGGCAGCAAAAAAGTCACCGCATGCCCCGCCTCTCAGCAAGTTGATTAATCGCTAACGCACTGAAAACGGCCAGCGGTTGGCTCGCAAGAAGCGGTCTGACGCCTTACCTTGGCGAGCTGATCCCGGTTCAAGTAACACACGTACTGCTTTTCGGCATCGTCATACTTTGCCTTGTCGAGCCAGACCGAGTCAAGGGTGAGCGGATGAGCCATGTCGTTGAACTCTGAAAAGGCAAAGAAACGCGACGCGATTTGGTCAAACACGGGCCACAAAAGATCGCCGCGAAACACCTGGTACGCGGCGGCCAGGACTGGCTCTACACGTGGTTGGCAGTGCGAAAAAAAATAGCCAACAAATGCTAAAACGAGCGCCGGCGGCATCCAGCAGTGACGACATCTTTGTTCAGGATGCCCAAGAGTCTTGGGCCAAGACAGCCGCCGTATTCGGCACAAATACCCCCACAAAGAGGAAACGAACACTGCAAACACCTTCACCGATGAAGAAACGACCGTCACGCACTGCATCACGAAACTTATTAAGCTGTTCCAACGGTTTACGTTACCACAGAAAGCGAAAATACAACACTTACTGTACGCCGACGCACGCAAGGGAGCAACGTGCTGCGAAAGAGGATCGGCCGCGTTTGTTTCACGCCGGCAACGCTTCAGTGGCGCCACTAGTACTACAAACATTGTCGTCAAAAAATTTCTAAATAAGATTTAAAACACGCAGAAAGTTGTGGTTTAAATGCGCTCAAATTAATATTTAGCAATTATTACTACAAAAAGCATTAAAGGGAAAAGCTGCAAATTCGGGACTGCGGCTGTGGCTTATGTCAGCTAGAACAGACGACAAAAGTTGGCACGCAAGCTTTGGCGGTTTTTTGTGCGTTGATTCCGGTGAGCAGTTTGCTCGCGTTTAGTTTGACGATGAAACCCTCTCTCGCCTTATATTTCGTTTGCGTTATAATATCGCCGCACATAAACGTGTACGTAGCGTGCGACTGCTCCGCACAGGACGCCGGCAACGACGAGACCTGTCCTATCTCCGACAGTCACCACGAAAAACATAAGTACCACTACAGCGAGCGCTGGTCGGGTTACTTGCAAGCCATAAACAAGAGCCTCGAGGAGTACGTTCCGTGCGATGAAGATGATAACGAGCAGAAGTGTTCGTGTCACGCTTCAGTTATTGACGACGACCTTAGTCCGTGGTCTAAGACGGGCATTTCCGCTGAACTCATCGAGCGCTCCAAGTCCAGGGGCGTCCTTTACCAAGTCGTGGACCACAAACTCTACAGGAGCAAAGAGTGCATGTTTCCATTCCGTTGCCTCGGCGTTGAGCATTTCATCCTGAAGATCGTGGACGAGCTGCCTGACGTCGAGTTCGTGCTCAACGCACGAGACTGGCCTCAGGCACACAAGCGCGTCGAATCGTTGCCAGTGTTCTCGTTCAGCAAGACACGCGAATACTCGGACATAATGTATCCAGCGTGGACCTTCTGGGCTGGCGGACCGGCCATCAGCCTTTATCCGACGGGTATTGGTCGCTGGGACTTGCAGCGAGACATCATCACCAAGGCGGCGAAAGGAGCCTGGACTTGGGACAAGTAATATCTCACTCATTGATAGTC
The DNA here is from genome assembly GCA_013339685.2 of Hyalomma asiaticum. Lineage (NCBI taxonomy): Eukaryota > Metazoa > Arthropoda > Arachnida > Ixodida > Ixodidae > Hyalomma > Hyalomma asiaticum. Next base: position 13,013 of record JABSTT010005016.1, read on the forward strand.
CAATTTTTTTTCGCATTCGCAGCTTGTTTGCAAAAAAAAAAAAAAAGAAAAGATGGCCGCAGGGTTTTGTCGTAATGCGGAAGTGTCGTATGGTCTGATGCCTGTATGGTCTGATGTCTGTCACGGTAAACGTTGGCCCATTCTGAAATTGGTGCAGTTGGGGGCTAACATGGTTTTGCCATTAAATTGGTGCAGTTGGGGGCTAACATGGTTTTGCCATTTTAATATAGCCTTGTACAGATGCTCAAACAAGGCGCGGCGAGTTAAGTCAAGCGATGTTATGCAACACTAAGAATGCACATTTGACAGTTTAATGTTCATATCACGTTAAATAATGTATGCAAACTCTCTCAGAGGTATTTGCATGGTGCATGAATAGTATATGTCCACATGACAACAAAAGACCATTCTAATCAGCAACCACCCTGCTCCTTCACACGTACCACTAAACCATGACAAAACCTTGCACACTCAAGGACATAAAATGTCGCAACTTGGATGTGAGTTTCAGTAAAAATGATATTTTTTTCCTTATGACACACATTTTATGTTTTGTCGATCATTTGTATTCTTTCCTCTCTCTCATCTGCAGGAAAAAGGCATTAGGATTTTTTCGGGGTTCGCGAACGAGCTCAGAGCGCGACCCATTGGTCCTACTATCTCGGAGCAAGCCTGATCTTGTCGACGCACAGTACACCAAAAACCAGGCCTGGAAGTCAGACCAGGACACCTTGGGGATGCCCGCTGCTGAGGAAGTGCGCTTTGAAGATCACTGCAAGTACAAGTACCTCTTCAACTTCCGTGGGGTTGCTGCTAGTTTCCGGCTTAAACATCTCTTCCTTTGCCACTCACTTGTCCTACACGTTGGTGATGAGTGGCTCGAGTTCTTCTACCCACAGTTGAAACCCTGGGTTCACTATGTGCCAGGTCTCAGTGGATCTTCATGAAGTTGAAGACTTACTAGAGTTTGTGAAAGACAACGACGAAGTGGTGCGTGAAATAGCTGAGCGAGGCTATGATTTTATTTGGAAACACCTCAGAATGGAAGATGTGCAATGCTACTGGCGAAGGCTGCTAAAAAAATATGCAAGCCTGCTGCGGTACAAGGTTATAAGAGACAAGTCTCTCGTAAGAATCACAGAAAAGAAATGAACTATGCCATATAGCTTAAAGGGACTGACAACCAATTTCTATGGTACTTGTTCCTTTAGCACAATGGAAGGCTTGATGGTTGGAATCTCCAAACTGCATGTGATAGTGTAGATAATGCTGCCAAGCATTTTTTATCAGAATTCTAAGGTGAAAACCTTATATGTCTCATTAGGAGGTGCACTTGAACAGAAGTGAAACTGCAAAATGTGCAAAAGAAAGCTAGGCCACAAAGCATTAAAAAATGCAGACTCCAGTCTCAAGGCCCCATACGAAGCCCATGATCACATTATAGCATGGCTAGGCATCTATAAGATATAATTAATGATTTTCACAGTGCTTATGATGTTAATAATTGTTTTGTCATTAATTAATGTCGTCGAGCTCACCACTCCATATTGGATCACACGCACCACACGTGATTACAAGTTTGAAAGCACAATTGCAAAAGCATCTTTGGCTGTGTTCTAATTTTGGGCAACAGTGTACATGCTCAACATTTACAACTTAAAAGACAGCTTCATGCCCTTGTCATCCAAGTAATGGAACATGCCTGTATGGGGTGGTGCCATCTCGCATCAACAAAAGAAGGCTAAGGAAAACACATAGAATAGTCATCTCTCTTGCTTATTTCATGTTCCAATCTACAAAAAACTCAATGTAGCTTGGACTAAGTGTGTAGGAAGGCGCATACTTGCAGGCAGACTGCCATCCCACTGAGATCCTAGTATATCCAAGCAATCTGCTTAGCTTGTTTGGACATCAATGTAACCTGCGTCATTTGTGTCATTTTTGCCTTCATATGCCGTCTTTGTGAATCTGTCTGTTTTGCCGTATTCGTGACAATTGGAATGAGACCTGAGATTTGCTGCTCTTCGCGTAGCTGTCTACTTAGCCGTGTTCTATGTTTATTTGAACACACCCTTTAATAAATGATGTCAAAGGATTTCACCTTTACATTTCCTTAGGCAGTTGCATAAAGGACCACTAAAATTTTTCTATCTGCACAGGGTGTAGCCATGAGCTGCAGTTGTACTGGAAAGACTGATAATGGGTGCACAGCAGCTGTTATAAATAAGCCTGCATTGGAGGGAAGTGGTAACGTATGCCTGTTATGATGTATATGTAGTGTCGGCGCCCATTTACATTAAAATTAGCCAGTAGACCACTGTATCTCTCACGGAGACTGCAGAACTTCACGTACTCGCTCGCAAACTCGTGTGTATAAATGCACTCAGGTGCTCCTCCATGCACTGAGAAACACCACGGCTTGCCATGGGTCAGACCTTCAATCGTTGCTATGAAGGCAGCGTCAGTGGCCATGAATTTATTCACTAAGTAATAAGCACAGAAAAAAATTAAAAATTCTTATGATATAAACATGCCAGCTTTACTTAGTGTATGTGATGGCAGTAGAACAGCTGACTACGTACAGTATTTTGAATGCCTGTGTTGTGCCATATGTCGGTTCTCGCAACTTCCTGCAGAAAACTTCAACTATAGCTTCTGCTTATATCAGCTAACTGCATAATCAATTCTATCTTAACTTGCGGTCTTTTCATTTCCATCTAAAACTTCACATCACATTCCGTGCAGTTATCAGTCCCTTTAACCTAAATGGCTAAAAACTGGTTACAGGCTGCCAAAATGCAATGCTGTCACTGAGTGTGCATAGTTCTGCATGGAAAGAAGCTCTTGCCAAAGTGGCAAACAAATGAACGTTAACTTAATTGGCTACTGCTAATTTACCAGACTTGGCTCTTTTCACGACATCAACCATACTTCACAAGCCCTCCCAAGAATTTACTGCCTAGATCAGAGCAAGAACCCTGCATGTCTGTTTCTTCTACTTGAAAGTGAGAAATTGAGAATAAGCGAAAACAGAAGCACTTACTGACACAGCAAGTGGACATCGTCGCATCAAATGGGCAAACCACAAGTGTGACCTGTGTTGATGGTGAATGGCCACAACTTTAGCGACGGTCATTGCTTGAAGACGCCTCCAAGTCATCGGACAGAACTTGCAAGCCTCCACTGCCTTAAACAGGGGGTATAAGTACGCTCTAGACACTGTTGCACTCTGGGTTTCTTTTTGTTACACAAAAGGTTGTTGTTGTCTCCCTCGTGCACCTTTCTTTGCTCTACACTGCATGCCCGGTACTTCAAGGTCACGAACGACATGTGCACTATCAACATGACACAACATATTCTTGATAAGACAGTAGTGAGCGCACAGTTTTCAAGAAAGGAAATACAGTATAACCTCACTACAACAGATCTGCTTGCAACAGACATTTAGATACAACGTACCAAATTGTGGTGTCATGTTGGCCTCCTGCTCTCCTCCGTTGATTGAGCTTTTTTTTTTTTTTACAGTGGATTGTGATAGAGCATACATTTGGATATAAAGAACTAAATTATAAGGCCAGCCAACTGGTCAGCACTCCTTTACAGCAGACTTATTTACAGTGGACATTCCAAATTCAATAGCTTCTAACTTCAAACATCGATTGGCAAAACCTGCGGGATCAACACAGTAAGGTACTATGGTGGCAGATAAAGGCAGCAACTTTGTAATGATGTAGAATTCATAGTGCCCAAACTGTTCACTGGACAGCACAATTAAAGCTGACAAGCTTCTTTCAGAAAAGTTAGAGACGAATAAGGCCATTCTCTTTGACTGCATCTATGACTTGTAAATTCACTCCAGTTATAGCAGACTGATTTAGTGTCTAAATCTGTTTTAACAGTATTTGTGTTGTACTTACTCCTTTTACAACAGACCAAAATCTTATTCACTATCAAGGTCTGCTGTACTGAGGTTATATACTATACAAGCATTCCAAGTGACGATTCTTGCTGTGTGAGAAAAGTAGGCCTCAAGGGTTGCGATCATTTTTAGAGGGCACAATGACAAGCGCAACTCATTCCTTTGCACCTAAATAAAGTTCTGTGCCTGCCTGCCTGTTCACCATGAGTGTACAAGGTGTGTCCAGTTTAGTGATGTATCCAAAAAAAGTGTATCCTTTTCAAGTCTTTTTTTCCATCTGATTCACGACCTTTAGGAGAGCCCCTGACTTTTTTGTTCCCTCACTGTTGATGTACAGCTGCAAGTGATGCAGGCACTTTTGTCAGTTACGTTCGGACTTGCAACCCTATGCTGTGTCTGGCTGCTCAGTCTTGGCAAGTTCAAGTGGAACAGTGTTAGAGAAGTGTCACAGAAATTTTGTGCTCTTTTGACTCCTTTTCATGTTTTAGGCTGATATTTCATTGTGTTACTACTGGCCACCTAACTTGTGCGTAAGTAGATATGGCATGGATACTTATTCATTCCACTACCACTTCACCTATGTTGTTAACATCATGTTCTGAGCTCTGCTGGGCCATCACATATTACTGATATAGCAGGGAAGTAGTGCTTTGGAAATGGGAGTGCTTCTATATAAACACTTTCAGTCTATCATTAAATGGACCTTGAACCATCTTTTTAAGTCTCAAAAGTGTTTCAAAATGAGTAATGGGCCTCCCAGAAATATGTATAAATGAAATAGATTTAGACATAGTATGAATGGAGCTATTCTGAGCATTTCCCCTTCTGTTGTTGCCGTTTGAGATTGGCCACCAACACCACTTCACTCCTTTAGGGTGGTACCAGTGGCAACACAATGCTCATGTAAAGATATGAATATGAATTGGCTAGACAGTGGCATAATCATACTGCTGTGTTAGATGTGTGCCTTTTGTGAGCTCAACTTCAGTTATTTTAGTAATGTAGGGCACTATTGGTGAACCACTCATTCCAATTTTTTTCATGTATTCACTAGTAACAAGCAAAACACATGAATTTCTGCTGGTCACACATGCTCGTATTTTGTAATTTTATCAAACTGTGACGTGCAAATTTTTATTTTTGTGCTGAACATTTTGTATGATCTCTGTATTCAGAATCCTGGCACTCCAAACTATACTTTATAAGATACATTGTTCTATTGCATCATCTGGGTTGATTTACAGTGATAAAAACACACTTTCGATTTCCCAGCGCACATTCCATTCAACTCTGCAACTGATGTCGTCTTAGTCACCACCATGACCTCCGAGATTACTTCGCCCAAGGAGGCCTTGGGAAAAACAAATTGTGCTTCAGCATTGCTTCTGTAAAGCAGCACCACATGGGCATGTACTTTTTCCAACTATTTTCTTACCTGCTAGCTTTCATATAAATCTGATATTTTAGAGCAAATGAGTTAACAATATCTTTACGTTTTTTTATGCCTTGAGGTGACATCATTGAATATCGTATTTAATCGATTCTAAGCACCTCCTTTCTTTTAAATGCTCACAATAATGACAGTGAAGGAGGTGGATGGTGTGGGTTCCTATATTCAAATAATCAAAAATTAGTGCACAGACCACAACCCCTTTTCGTGGCAATATTTTGACAACATGGACGCGAGAAATCTAATCTTATATTGCAGACAGCAAAAGGAAAAAATAGGTGCACACGGTGAATCCACTGCTTCTTGAGCCTGATAGTTGGTCACTCCCTGTCACATCCACTCGAACTCATCCCGTCGCATTATCTGAGCCGCCGCTCTCAGTATACCACAGAGTGATACAGAGACACATGGGCATGGTCTCAGGGCACAAGACATAAGCTTAGGGATTGGCGGTGGGCGAGAACCCTTTGCATTGGCTACGTGTTCTTTATCGAAAGAGGGTGCTTAGAATCGCAGGCATTGAATATTTTCCCCCCATCTTTTTTCTTTGAATATATAAGGGGGTGCTTAGAATGGCAAAACTACGGTAGTGCCTCAGACAGCCTGTGATGTCACATGGTCATTTCGGGTTGTGCAAAAACACTAGGATTTCAAACGGCCATTATAAAATGTACACTGAATATTGCACTGGGATAATTACTGAATATTAGATGATTTCCTCAAATAGTGAAGGCCTGGGTGAGACGCACTTTGACCCGACGGTAAACACACTAGAGATGGAAGCGCAGCCAGA
>JABSTT010005017.1:0-18979 GCA_013339685.2 Hyalomma asiaticum
CCAGGCTGAACATTAGCTCCGCCATTGCTTGCAGCATTGCACCACTAGTGCAGGCTGTGCTGATTTTTTTGTGCGCTTTTGTATTTTGCCCCATTGTATAGATTATTTTGCAAACGCACTGTTTCTAGTTAGGCTGACTTATTGCATTTCCCACAAAAAATAAAAAAGGCAATAATTATGTTCTGGGCTCCAACCTTATTTCTTTCCACTTGGTGAAAAATACGGTGGGTCTTCAATATCAACTTTCACAGCCCCCGAGGAAATGATTAGCTAAAGAGCTGTCGTTTCGCTGTGTTTACAAACTTCCTGGATAAGTTCGAAGGTGACGGTAATATATTTAGGCCTGATTGGTTAGGCTAAAGAAACCCGCCTGCTTTGTTCCGAAAATCTCACGATATTTAGGAGTAAACTTCAGCGATAAATCACGCATTTTCTTCATCTAGGAAACACAGGTGTGACATATGACCCTCGTATCCTTTAGAATTGCTTTACTTGAAGCCTTCACTCGAGGGGTGAAAAGTCTGCTTCCGGTGTACAGTTTGGAGGCATTAATTTTGACTCAATTACTAGCACGATGTCTCGCTGTCCCTGGAGGAGGGCGCTTAATTGTTGAGGCTGTTTAGTGTATTGGCGAGGCGCGTGCTTTAGTGTGGAGAATGTTTCTGGTATTCGTGAAGAGAAATTGACTCCGTCACCGTGGCACAGTAGGTGGCGCAAAATTGTCGCTCTTCGTCACTATAGAGAAAAATGTCGACTTGAAAGAACGAGACCAAAGGAAAGCGGGAGTTCTCAAGCGTACGTACTTTAACGAGCAGTCAATTCCCTGAGGCACGTCTGCGGTGAACGGTTTTAATTAAACACATACCCCTGAGGGGCGTGTGAAGTTTGACGCCAAGTGCTAATGGCGTGTGGAAAGTTAATAAGTAAGCGTTCGCTTAGAAAAGCTTTTAAACCTGAGACTCACCTCTGCAAGTGTCAACAAAGGCTGAGAAGCCGTGGGCCTTCTGAGCTACTTCTGCACATTCGCCTACTCTCGCTGGAGCGGTGTTGCGGGAAATACGCATGATGTGGGTTTTAGGGTTGGCAGGCTGCACTAGGGTATATATCGTGTGCTTACTCATTTTGCCGGTTGGGCAAAGTTCCATGCTTGGCCACAATCACAGAAGGGTAATCGAACTCCCTTAGTTCTATTGCGAGCGCCACCTTAGAAAGAAGGGTAATATGTCTATTTGGACACCATAGCAAACGCGCGGTTCGGACTCTAGTTGCGGCTAACGACAGATTCAAAATGCTTGCATGAGAAGTTGCTATTCCTTCGGAAAACTATCTAATGTTGTGGAGACTGATGCAAGATTAGCTGCATAGTGGTTATACGTCATGTTGTGTGCATTTATTCTGTTAACCCGTTCCAAGCTACCGCAAATGACAACGCACGTGCCGAATTAGACAGAGGGAATAAGCGGCCGAGGGGGGAGAGGGGTGCCTTTTTGTAACACGATGTGCGAAAGCTAATATGCACAAGTTCCAGAAGAAGATGACCCCGAGAGGAAGACGCTACGAGTGTACATTAACCAGTTTTGGGCAGTCAGTGGTAACCAGTAAGCGTCGCTGGTAACTAGTTAATTCTTGACAAACCTGCAACTGTAACTTCTAACTTTGAAGTTGGAGCAAATTGTACTCGTAATCCTGTTACTTTTTCACACAGTATCTGTAGCAGTAAACAACGTAACCAATGCTTCCTTTTTGTAGACGATTAAACATGAGCAAAACTTGCTGAAAGGCTGAAATACAATTTGCTCTTTCAGTTTTTCGGACTTTCTTCTTGCTCAATTTGGGGCCTTCTATTTTACCTACGGAGCTCTACAAGTGGGTCAGTGATCCTGGAACAGATCTGAGCCACCTGCCGTGAGGCGGAGGACAGGCGTATCGCTCGAGACGGTAGTGCTGGGTGATGTCGTGGTAGGTGACCAGGGGCTCCGGCACAGGGGTGTCCGACTCTGAGGGGCCCACCGCTCGGTCGACGAATCCTCGAGCGTGTTGGTGAGCTGTCTCGTTGCCGGGGTGACTCGAGTGGGCGGGCACCCAGATCAGTTCAAATCTGCGCTGCTCGTCGTGCAGCAGTAGTGGGCGAAGGAGTCGTAGGGTGGTAGGCGACACGAGACCGCGCGCGAAATTGGAGATGGCTTGTTTAGAGTCGCTGAGTATAACGCCAGCGTCGGTCGAGATCGTAGCCAAAGCGATGGCCGCCTCTTCCGCCTCGACGGCAAAGGGAGTTCTAACGGTGCCTGCCGTGACTGCCGGCCTGGGAGGCGCTCAGGAGGACGACACGGAAACCTCTACGAAGGCATGGCATGAAACTCGGCAAATGAAAATAAACCCCACGAGAACTGTTCTCATGAAAATCACTTAGAATCGCTCACCCGTACAATATGACTACTGCTTAAATATTGTTTCCTTGTCTGAGGCACAAATTTATAACTACCTAGACATCATACTGGCATCAGATCTTAGGTGGAACAAGCGCATTTCTTATATTAAGAGAGCAGTAAGTAAAGTTGGGTGCCTCCGACGAACACTGGGGAAGGCTCCTCAGGACTATTGGCGTGTAAAATATTTTTCAGGTCAATTTTTGATTACTTGTCGCAAGTGTGAGGTCTGCATACGAAGGAAGATATTGTGCACTTGGATAGTGTGAGTAAATAGGTCAGGTTTAAATACAACGCATAACGCTGGCACACATCAGCGAGCACGTTAGTTAAAGACGCAACACTCGAGCCGCTAGATTTTCGGTGTCACGCTGATAAGCTACGATATATTGTCGCGGTTCGAACAACACGACATTATATTAGCTTATCTGTGCGTTTACTGACAGAGGTACGCGATTGCAGTTGCAATCTAATAAGACGACCGCAGCGGCAGTACTCCTAAGAGCTTCCTCATGTTTGTCTTCCAGAAACGTTCGTAGTCTCGAGTATGTTGGAGATTCTCTCCGTCGCTGCCAGCATATACCTGGGCACGGACAAGTGCGCGACATTATCCCCCTTCGAGTTCGAGCATCGCCCCGATGCTTGTCAAACAGCGATTGGTGTGTAGCAGCAAATGACTTAGACGTCACTCGGCAAGATAAGATTTCATGTAGAAGGAAGGTCATGTGGGCGAGTTCGAACTAATTAGGCATATTGACGGTCAGCTCGAAACACGAGGACAAAAAGAAGAAGGAAGGAACACAAACCACAGCGCTGTGGTTTGTGTCCCTTCCTTCTGTTTGTCCTCGTGTTTCGCGCTGACCGTCAATATGCCTAATAAGGTTTCGTGCAGAAGACATGCACTTTTCCAGGCGAATGCTGACGGCGTCTTGAGCAAGATAGGTTGTCAACAACGACCTCGTACGTGACATCCCGGAGCCGGCGCAGAACCTTGTATGGCCCCAAGTATCGGCGCAGAAGTTTCTCGGAAAGCCCTCGGCGCCGCACAGGAATCCAGATCCAGAACCTTTCGCCGGGATACACGTGAGATTGCCTTATTACTGCGCGTCGGGTGAAGTAGTCTGTCGCCATTATCACTCATCTATTGCCGCTGTCAGAAAGTGGAAATGGACCTACAAGGTGCAGTCCCACTTGAGCAAATGGTGTGTCTGGCACGGTGACCGGATGCAGCAGCCCGGCGGGTTTAGTCGGTGGCACTTTGCGTAGCTGGCAGTCAAGGCAAGTCCTCACGTAGTGCTTCACATGCACTGCGAGCTCCGGCCCGTAACACTTTTCTCGCATTCGTGCCAACATTCTAGTGCAGCCGAAGAGCTCTGAGGTGGGTTTGTCGTCGCAGGTGTGCAATGTTTGTTTTTGAAGGCTTTCGGGGATAACCAAAAGGTATTTCTTTTCCGTGGAAGAGAAGTTCTTCCGAAAAAGAATGCCGTAACGTAAGAAAAACGACGCAAGGCTTTTTGAAAATTATCTTCGGCACGTTAGAAGTAATTCCTTCCAAATTTTAATCAGCGAGTTCAGTGCTTGGTCCTTTTTGTTGCTGGGCGGTGGTGGCAGAGTCAACAACATAGCATTAAATTCGCATGCATTCATCATCTGTGCTTGGTGGATTAGTCGGTGCTCATGAGAGGCAATCGGCATCTAGATGCTGCTTTCGTGATTTACAAACCACCGCCATGTCATACTCTTGCAGCCGTAAGCGCGAGCGTGCCAATCCTCTTGATGGGTCTTTCGTGTTGTTCAACCAAGAAAGGGAGTGGTGGCCGTACAAGTACGGGCGGAACTTAGTAAATGCCCATACCACAGCCAGGCATTCCTTCTTCGTGCCGGAATAGTTGGACTCTGCACGTGACAACGTCCGGCTCGCTCGGCAACGTTTTGCACTATATAAGAGCGGCGCCGAGACCTACGCTGCTAGCATCGGTGTGTAGTGCTGTTGACGCGTCCTCGTCGAAATGAGGGAGTACAGGCGGAGTTTGCAGACGCTGCCGTAGCTCAGTAAGTGCCGCTTCTTGCTCATCTCCGCATGTGAAGGTGACGTCTTCTCTTGTGAGGCCGGCGAGCGGAGAGGGAATGCGCTTGACAGGGCGAGAGCGCTTAAAAGAATGAGCGTGGAAAAGCTAGGCATGTGCGCAGTAGATCTGTTGTAGCTTTACATGTCAAATTACAGTCTTATGATTCGGGAAACTATTCCTAGCAGATGGTAATTGCCGGCCATATGGTAGCGGCAAGGAGTATAAGAAAAAAAATCACATATATATTAGGAGAGAGGAATAAAAAGGTAACATATTTTTGTAACGCTTTAGACCACGTTTTTTACAGATTAGATGGGAACCCGTCCCAACAGCATGAATGTATGCATGCACATTACAACAGCCCCATTGGGAACACAATGGCATATATCGGTGATGCAGGACTACAAGCCGCTGGAATGGCTCCTTTAAGCCGCTTTACTTCGTAGAAGTTAGACATCACGTAATATATGGCAGTGCACATTTTAGTAATATTCTCATACTCTCAGGACAGGTCCGTCATGATAGAAAATTAACGCTGCAACTTGTCTTCGGAAATGTGTCTTCATACGAGTTTATAAAATGGCCATATATTCACGACAAACCCCACTGTGCCTTCGGAAGTCGCTACGCCTAGTATTTTAACCATGCACTGACCCAAGCACTCAGTTAAATATGTAATTACAAATTAACCAAAGAGACAAGCAGCAACACAAAATGTCGTGTGGAGAAGTGGTTACGCAGTCGGTCACCACGCTATCTACAGAAATTAAACTACCTATCCCAGGCGCGTTGTGTGTAGGCACGTGGCATGTAGCGCATGCGAGGCCCCGGTAGACAGAAAAAGAAAACAAGCCATTGGCACGCCACGGAAACGTAAGTTTATTCGTAAATAGTATACGAAAGCAGGGATTTATACAAAAATAATCTTGTACGAGAGGGCCAAATTAACCGAAGGGTTCAGAGTAATGTGGCGTAAGAAACTGTTACGCTATTCATGGAAGAAAAGAACGAAAAGGGCAGTAAGACCATGTATGGTAATGTTCGCACCAGTTTACGAAAGATAGTGCGGAGAGTTATGATTTAAGATCCTGAGTGCATGGGAATATTTATCACGTATCTCTGAAAGCCTCAACGCCGAAGTATTAGTAGGCCGTTTAGATGCATTCTGTCAAACCTCTTAGAAGGTTTCCTATTCCATATGATAAATGCACTCGCTGGCACGTGTGTACAGTCGGACGGGTCTAGAGCGTAAGCTTCCGCAGAGAAATCACGTGAGTGACGACGTAAGATTACCATACTCGCAGTACTCGACGTGTTGGGATATTCGCCTTGTGTCCCCAGTGAGAACGAAGTGGGCAGTACAGCAACGTCTCTTGGATGTCCCGTGCAAGTCGTTATAGAGGCGTTTCAGTGTATTTTCTTTGCAGGATAATAGCGTTCAGAATTTCCCGGAGATAATCTTGTAATAGGCACTATGAAAACCTCTGTGTGTTACGTGATGTCGTCAAAACGTTTGGTAAGAGCTCCTTACAAACATCCCAGAAAGCGCTTGTGAATCTGTAAAGAGCAGCATATCGCGGTACATAAGAGGTTAACTCCCACGCTTGAATGTGATCTCTGTCGCAGAATGCGTGCTTACGTATGTTACATAAATCCCACCTCCACATACGTGATCCCTCTGGTAAAAATATTGAAAGGGGAAAAGATCAAGAGCTGATTTCGTTGTTAGACACAGCCTGATAAACGTAAGAGACAAAAAGGCCAATTACGGCAAAGTTGAAGTCCTTTGTAGTCTTTAGATGTAGCGTAGTAAAGGAAAGGAGATGTAGTGTGGTAAAGGAATTAAAGTGGACAAAAAAACTTCCAGATCCAGCGCGCTGTAGGAATCCGTGTCATGCGGAGCAGTCAGCAGCCAAGTTGCCTGTTGGGGGTTCATGTGGCATTCAGCGAGGTGTTACGAATAGGATGAAAAGTGTGTGACTAGGTGTATGCCTAGTCACACACTGCAGTTGCCGGCCTGACGAAGACAAGTCCGCTTGTCGAAACGTTGACTCCTGCGACATTCCCTGTTCTGAATCGTATTTTGCGATTTGTTCATCCATTCAAGCATCCATATTCCCCTAAGCTTCTCTTCTAGTTAGGTGTATGCCGGACATCCATGGGCTAAGAAACTGGACAACACCGTGGTGACTCAAGTGTAGGTCATAGGAACCTAAAGTTGACACTGGCGTTAGTGCACAGTACAGACAAGCACGCTACAGCGCGGTGATGTGCGTATCATGAACGTCGTTCGTTGAACTCTTCATAAGGGATTGCGCAAAGTTGGTTGAAAAGCATGCCGAGTACTACTCGAATATATGTATTTTTATCACTTTGCCAAAAAGCGCAAGTGACGTTACGCAAGCACCTTAGAGGGCGACTCCCGCGGTCTCTTCGTCAGGTTCTGATATCGATGTTTTGCAATGGTACTGATAGTTCTGTAGCAATATCAATCACCTGTGGCGCAAGCCCGAATGACACGGGCCGAGCAATCCGGTTACGGTCCATGCGTAACAGCAGCATCGTTAATCGTGACGTACATGACTAGTGTTTCGTGTTAGAGATGCAAAGAGTAACCCTTAATGTTCGTCATATATTGAAATGCTACCATCGAAATTTTGGTGCGTACCACGTAAACGAGACGATCAGGAGAGCAGCGAGACCTAGGCGGCTAGATAGATAGATAGATAGATAGATAGATAGATAGATAGATAGATAGATAGATAGATAGATAGATAGATAGATAGATAGATAGATAGATAGATAGATAGATAGATAGATAGATAGATAGATAAAACGTGAGAAACGTTCCTCAAGTTCGCCAAGGACTGCTTCGCATTTGAAAAAGACAAACCAGCCACTGGTGGGAGCCTAAGCCAAAATATTCGTAAACGCATACAATCCGCCACCAAGTGAGCTACGGCGGTGGTTGTTCTATCGTCCACTTTGTGAGGATTTTCTGTACATTACTTAACATGTTAGAAAATGCACCCGCGAACCCGCACATCTGGCGAAGTGAGTTTGGAAGCGCTCTCTGCACTAAAATCCTAATGCTGAATATCGGCGGAATGCATTGACCTGATTAAATTGGACAAATAGGTAAAAATCATCCCTGTGCAGCACAGTAAGTTTTGTCATGTTGTTCATCCAAGGCATCACATTGGTAGCGCTTTCTAAGTGTCCAGAGATGCGCCTGTTAATTTAAAAATGAGAAGTCAAACGTGTAATGTCAGTGTTGCACTCGCCGAACGTTACCTGAAGCCAAGTAATCATAAGAATTGCGAGCAATTAATGGAATTAAATAATCTTTTTTTACGAATAATCAAGTTGTTTGAGCATAACAGTTACATGATGCTGTCTGGGCTAATAAATGAATGCTAGAATATTAATTGTTGACTTGAGAACCTATCCAAGCTGGTGCTAACTGGCTATAGGCGAATGGTTAAGCATTCGATAGTTGCTATTCATTGAAATGATAGGCTACAACCAGATATTAGTAACAGAGCGGGGTATGAGCGCAGTATTTTGTGCGTTGAGGGATCACATTGATGGAAACTTGTACTGCATGCATTATTTGCCTGGATCCGCCATTGATAAGTGAATCATAAATGTAAAATGCCTACATATTTGGCAAATAATTTCGATAAATGACGTAATAGAAATCGTGAAAGGTGACTTCTGCCAAAATATTACCATTTATCTATCGGAAAAAAATTTGTAAATACTGCACCCTGTGTCACTTACGAATAACATGCCCATTGATAAAGTTACCTGGCTTCTACTATAGCGCAATTTTGAGTAATCCACAATAGAGGGCAAAGCGATAGTAATTAAAGAACGCAAGCTGGCGCATTAGCAGGCACACTATCCTGAAGATTAATAAAGCGATGGTGCAGTACTCGGTACAGCGAGCCAGAACAGCAGCAATTTACTTGCCTTTTATTGAAGTGTTCTGTACCATTTCGACTAATGCCTAGGCCCTCTTCTCGGTGCTCCAGTAGGACGCTGCTGGTTTCCGCCTCTCTTGCCCCCAAATGGTAGCCTCCCATGTACTGAGTGATTTTTTTTATCTTTCCTCTTTACAGGCCGTTGTTTGTGAGATTGCGGTAGATATTCATCTTTATATAAGGCAAGCGGGAGAACTACAGCCCCCCCAGGACTGGGAAACGCAAGAGCACAGAAAGGTTTCCCCCGCTCCACGATTGAAATTAGAAACGTGAACGTAGCAAATAGTGCAAGAATCTTTAGGCAAGACAGACTCATAGTGAACATATCGCACCTTGTACACGGGGGTCTCTAAGCCGCTATGTGAGCAAGCAATTTATGCAACGAATGTTGTCTTCCACGTCACCGCTTCAGTCTGTACTCGAAGCACATTGCAACAATAACTCCCTTTGTCGCAATCACTGAATGACATTGATGAATGACGATATATAACAGCTGAAACGCAAGCCGCTCTTTGAACAATGCATTCCTTCAAACAAGCCCTGTGAAGCCACAGCATGTAGAAAATTACATGCTGTGAAGCCACAGCATGTAATTTATTCTGACGAAGGGCGCATTACTGCAGTTTTGCACTGCAGCTTAGGCTGGCGTTTCTTATTAAAATGCTAAATAAAAATATAGTAGTTTATCATGCGAAGCTGATATAATTTAGCCCGCGTCGTCGTAATCCATAATGTGGACGTCATGTCAAAACTAACAGAAAAAGTGAAACCCCTGGCAACCTCTATGAATTGATAGAAGAAACAAACGTGCCCGTTCTTTTTAGCTACATTATAAAGCGAGCGGAAAACTTTCTGTTTGTGCTGGAGTTGGAACCCGGGCCCCCACCCTCCGATGACAAGTATCTTAACGCGTAGGCCCACTCTTTTAAGATGGAAACGCATCATAAGTATAAATGCGTTGCATTTTCTACCAAGAGAAAGGAAGGCAAGACAAAAAGGGCATTACGATAGGCACGCACATACCATGCTTCGCTTGTTCACTTTTTCTCGACAGGGAGGGGCTCCGATATTTTTCTACATCTTATTTCTTCGCTCGTTGTAAACAATGCTAACACTCGACGTATATTTTTGGTAAGAAGCGTTCATAATATTCGGCGAAGTAATAAATAATGTCTCACCACCAGGTGGAGTCAATATTGCAGCGGAAGGACGTTAACCTTTTCCATTCAATAATAAGAAGCCGGTCATCCTGCTAACAATTAAGACACTCTTTGATATAAATTAACAGATCGCAAAATACGATTTAGAACAGGGAATGTCGCAGGAGCCCACGTTTCGACAAGTGGACTTGTCTTCGTCAGGGCGGCGACTGCCTTCTCCAGCGTTCGTTTATGTGCGCTATTGCACAATTTCCCCCGTCCTCAGAAAGACAGAGGAAGAAGAGCAGCACGTGCGAACAATAACAAAAAAAAAAAGGGGGGGGGGGGGGTTAGGATGCAGGGGAAGTTGGGTGACAGGTGTTAGCGTGAGTCTCCCCCGTCCTCAGAAAGAGAGGAGAAGAAGAGCAGCACGTTCGAATAATAACAAAAAAAAGGGGGGTGGGCTAGGGTGCAGGGAAAGTTGGGTGACAGGTGTTAGCGTGACTAATATAAATGGCGAGAGCGAAAGCTTCCAAGGAATCTGCTCCTTGCACATATCTTGAAAATGCATTGTGTGGGCAGCACTATAAAGCCGGATGAAAAAAGGGACACACGCTTGGAACAGGAGTTGCTCCTATGGCCTGTGTCCCCCTCTCCACCCCACACCACGTGCGCCACACCCGCAGTGCATTACACCAAAAGCTTGTTGCTAAAAATGTAACTACACTGCTTAACGCTGTTGTTCTCGACGAAAGAATGGGGGATCCGCACCGAAAGTAGACTTTCTGGAAGAAATATTGTTAGCTTGTGCATACCTTAAGTTTTTGTCGTCTTTGTTAACCCCCCACCTTATCTAATGGAGTCAAGGGTTCCCTTTGAAAGGTTCATACCTGTAGGCTGGAGAGTATTGAACTTGTATTTGAGATACGATTCCCTGTATTTTCTGTCCCACGGCTAGTGAAGTTTCCCTGAAGTATATAGAGTTTCAGTTCGTCGAAATTATGACCTGTCATTTTGAAATGCTGTGCCAGCTGGATCCAATAAAAGGACACTGGTGAGGTCATCGGATGAGGTATTGAGTTACGCCGGCTTTTCTGAAATTGACAGGGACGATTTCAGCGGTGAACTATTACTGCTTTGCTGTCGATGGCCCGCCTGGTCGTGTGGCATTGTAGATAATGACGCTAGAAACACAGAGTGGCCAGCACGAGAATCCGGTAAAGGTTTTTAATAATTACATTTAGAAAAGCTAATGGAGTTACGACTAACTAGCTTTGTGTTTCTAATTACAGCACCTAGAAGGAATTGTACTAAAAATTTGATTGAGATCAATGGACACTGACAAATCGCCGCAGCTGGTTTTTAAGGACACCTTATTAGAAATTAACAACTGGAAGTGTTTACGGCATGTCATCGGAAGGCAAGACAACCGTTAGTCATTAAGGTTAACACAGCAGATCCCTAGAGAAGGCAAGGGGCGGCAGGAAATTAGGTGGGCACATGTCATCAAGGAGGTTGAGGGCGGTAGCGTGGTGTCATTTAGCTAGGACAGGGATAAACGGAGATATATGGGAGAGGCCTTTGCTCCGCAGTGGGCGTCGACAGACTGTTATTGTTGTTGTTGATGATGATGATGATTACATCTTATGCTGAAACCCCAAGGTCGGATACCCAGCTAATCGGATAGTCAAACCGGATGTTCTAGATACCCGTTCCTTGAAAGTCGGATAGTCGAATGACCAGTTTTCCTAGACCGGATTCATTTCCCTCCGGTTTAGCGGGATAGCCGGTTTAACGGATATTTTGAAGCTCTAGTTGAATCTGGAACCGCTCACGATGGAAAACCAAAGCACCATGCCTTTACCAGATATGCACGAAATGTGCCGCACACCAGCTTTTCCTCCGAAATTTCAAACGAAGTGAGCGGCCACATCACATTCCTGCACGTCCGGCACCCCACCGAACATAAGTGCCTCTCTGGAGAACCGCAGAAGGACATACATTGCACGCGCATCGCCGAAACGGTCCTCGATACAATCCCGCTGGAATTGGGAGTTAATACCGGGGAAGCTTTTTTGACGGCGGTGTTTCGCTGTCACACGCGCCTCTTTCTCCATTCCATTCAGCGGCACTTCTTCGATGGCGGCGCGCAAACTTGCGCTTGGGGGCGCGCCTACGCTCGCTGTGCTCCGGCCACTCCTCTTTCGAACGTACCAAACCAGTCCCAGGCGTGCCTTGCCGGAAAAGCAACTGAACACGTCGCTATCGCTATCAGTTACGTCACGTTACAACGGAGAAGCACGAATGGTAGGCGAGATGTGTTGTAGAAAGGCTACAACATTTTGGTTAAAGACAGCTGCGATATCCTAGGGCGCTTAATAGCGCTGACGCGCTCACGTCGTAGCCAAGACGAGCTCGACCACGTAATGAAGGAAATCTTAAGGTCCTGCGAAAAGCGCGCTACATTACACGCGTTCCTTTTCCAATCGCATAATTGGAGACGTCGCCAACTTGGCGTTTCATTGACGCCACCAGCTGCTGCGGCGTATATGAATTTCTCCCCTATGGAGAGGTTCCCCCGGAAGCTTCCCTGCCAATTCTAAATTTCAAAAGCCCGCGAACCGCAGTTTCGTGCGTCCTCAGAAAGTGGCGCCACGTGTCAGGGACTCTTGCCTATAGAGACTCTTTACTTCAATCTAGGCTACAGCAACTTCGTATAATGAACTTGAAACTTGATTCATAGCCGCAATTACATTCCAACGGTGCTGTATGCTAGTAGTTTAAGCAAACTTGTTTTCGTTTTCGTGCGTGGAAAGCGATATATATGCGTCCGAATTCTGAGGGGCTTACATGAAGCACACTTTAGGTGTTCCTCATATTAACAGACACCCTGTCGATAATTTTTATGCCCATACCAAGTATACTGTGTTTTAAGAGGCTGATGTAGACCCTTGCTATATCTAGTTGCCTAAACAAACGACTTATCAGCCCAGCAGCAAGGAGCGTAATACGTAGATAGGAAGAGACTAAGCCAGATGTTAGGTATCTAGTTAAGAAACACAAGAGGAGTAACGCGGATAGTACTGGAACTGGTATTTCAGGCTGCACTGCGCATTGCGTTCCTAGGGGGCGTAAAGAATTGTGGTAGACATGCAAAGATGAGGTTATATTAAGAAAGCACGGAACTACCAGTAAAAAAGGGAATTGTATTAGCTTTGAGACCTGCAATGTGTCTCGTTCAGTGCTCTTAAAGAGG
Source organism: Hyalomma asiaticum (assembly GCA_013339685.2). NCBI lineage: Eukaryota > Metazoa > Arthropoda > Arachnida > Ixodida > Ixodidae > Hyalomma > Hyalomma asiaticum. The sequence continues at coordinate 12,877 of JABSTT010005017.1, forward strand.
CCACTTGTAGAACATCCATGTAGAACAACCCGATTCAAGGTATTTACGGGTGCCTTGAATCTTTCAATATGTTCATATATCTTGAACCTAATTTTATTTAATATGTTAAGTGCTGAACCAACAACATGATTGAAGTAAACCGCAGAGGTGGTTCCGGTAATTTGACCACCTTGACTTTTGAACCTGCACATAAAACTATTCACGAAAGTGTCGGTGCAGGTCGCCCCATATGTAGTGCCCAGGATTTGAACCAACCGGCAATCTTCACATTAGGAGCCGACACCGTAGGCACTAATCTACCACGACGGTGTTATCGGCAACATACCATTTCTTTGAAGATCAATCAGGAAAGAAACATTCTACTCCTCATTCTGTTTTTGCTTATTCAAAAGATATATATTGTTAATCACGAATGGGCCCTGCAACACTTGCTAAACATAGTCAGAAAACGTGCCGATCTGTTGCAGAGGCCCCTATGAAAATGTGGGGCCAATAATATCCCACCGCACGCACACGGGAATTCGCACTTGGGTTTTGAAACGCAGCTTGAAAGCGTGCAGTCCTCTTTCTCCCATTGGCGTCATAAGGAGTACCGATTTCAAAGCAATATCTGAGTGAGACAGCTGAAGCATAACTGTCTTGTGTCAGCAGTTCATCATAATGCTTATTCGATCCAAGTTTTCAAAGACTGATTCAGAAAAGCGGCATTGATAAAGATTCTGCGAGTAGGTCAGCGTACATTTGTAGCATATGTGACGTCGTTCCGTGTATCGTCTCGGCGTGCAAAAGCAAGGAATCTAAAATTCTCAAAAAGTAGCAGTTTGAAGTTTGAAGTTTATTGTACCATCATGAAAATACAAGTGACATGGTTCATAGGTAATACAGAAGGAGGTCACCAAGTAAACACTGTCAGGGGGACCTCCTAGCAATATTGTATTGATAAAATACAGGGCAGGCAAGTGGCGAGCAAAAGAAAAGCATACTGGAAACACGAAATCGAGAAAAAGAAATATAAGAACAAAGACAAAAAACAAAAAAGGAAACAAAAGAAAGAACAGGAAAGATAATTCAAAAGCATGAAATGCAACAATAGTACAGAAACCAATACAATAATACACGTTAAGACAAATCGATGCGAACACTAAGTTGACAGGGCGTAAAACAATCCGCACAACTCAAAGAAAGCAAAAACGCAATTGCTATAAAAAAACACAGTCTTTAATCACAGCAGTTGATCTATTGGTGAAGCTTCCGATACAGACTCACAGCCAACCACAAAAGTTTGCAGACCACACAATTGCGTGCCAAACTGGCATTCTTCGCCATCTACTGGTGCTCCGTGAAGCGGCAGCTACACTGCTACGCCGGAAATGAGCCTTCTTACATGTCAATATTTCAGTGCCACACCCTGCGATTCTAGTTTGTTCTCTCTGCACAGAGCGCTCGACAGTAGTAAGAACGCCACAATTCTGCCGTAACAGCGTTGTCACAGCCTGCATCGACTGGTGATATCTCAGTTTCGCAAAGGGCTATCGAAGTTTGAGGGCTTGACCTTGGCTGCGTGGCCAAAGCTAGTGCGTTAAAAAGAGAAAGGTAAAAAAATATATATGCAGAGTTTAGTAGCAGACAGGCCAGAGATTCAAGCGGGGGCACTTTAGGGCTGCTCCAGATCCCAGGTGACGAGGGGAGAAGGTGACAATCCCAGGTGCCGAGGTGACGAGGACTGTAAATTCCGTTACGTTAATCCGAACGAACGAACTCGGTGTAAAATTTCCTCTTCCTGGCAGAGAACGATGCCGCTGGTTAGTGCTCGCTGTGCAAACTTTCTAATAATCGTGACACATTTGCTCAACAGGATCATTCGCAATAGCGTGGGTGCGGAACCGCTGTCACGAAATTTTCTTCCTGCGGTGACTCATTCATAGGCATCCGCCCGGCCGCTCCTCCTGTACTCGCCTTCAGATGTAGAGACCCTGTTCGAAATACTGCACGAGCAGACCATTCCGGTAAACTTTCTCAGTACCTCACCTGTTGACATAACGTGCGAGTTGCACGGATATATAAAACACCGTTCCAAGGCATGCGGCGTCGTGTACACAGATGATAGCATCACGTACGCACAGCAACGTTTGATATATATGTGACGCAACCCTGGCGTCTTCTGCCGGACAGTGTCACACGCATCCTTATAAACGTGCTCTTTATGAGAATACGTGATCTCGTATTTACGCCCATGACTGAGTCGGTAACGTTGGGCGAATTTCCAGTCACGCTTTGCAATGTTATCTAAACAACCTCGGCTTACATAGCTGTTCCTGCAGACCGCTTCCGTCGCTGTAATATTCGAAGGCTGGTAAATGCATCATCCCTCTTTAGTGAAAAAACGCCGGAAGGAAGATATCGTAGAACCTCAACTTACGTGTAATCGCGCCTCACAAAGGCGCAACGCATTCACGAGCCACTCGCCTCTGCCCTGATAGTGGCGTACACTTCCCTGAACAACACGCAAGGCTTGACATACATTAGTACCAGGGATGACGTGTACAATAAGCGGGCCGATTTGCATATCTCCCCGGTTGGAGACACCTTCATGTTTTGAGAGATCTGTATGTTGAGGCACAGTATTCCTCCAGGAAAGTAATGCTTCTGACTTTCAAGGACTCGTGGATATCAATTTTCTGGTTAACATTGACCCTCACATCGGCTGGCGGTGTGTTTGTGCTCTGCATCCATACACGCTCCCACATTGTCTTTGATAGCCAGCAGCGCCCCGTGGGTTCTGGCACATTTTTCTTCCTCGTTGCCTCGTTTCTCGGGAAAGCATATTATTCTACAACCACAGACACCGTTCTCTTTTAAAACGTTGCCACTGCTGCGTGGGTGTTGGGCATGATGGGGGTCGGCAACTATGTCCAGTCGAGCGCCATTGCCATTTGTACCTCACCTGTCTCTGTCAGGAGGATATCCTCATTCGATGGAGCTTTTCACCTCATCAGAATCTCCGCCATATATCCCTGTCTAAATGAAGAGTGGAAGAAGGAGAAGAAGAAGAGAGCATTTAATGAGAGGGAAGGAGGAGATGTCGGCCTGGAGAGTGAGTCTTTGGTCTGCTACTCCTCACAGGATTAGGGGGAAAAGGGATAAATAGAGATAGAGGGAGGTATGAGAGGTGACGATGATAAAGTAGAATGAGTCACTATACAAGTCCTATAAGCGGATGTGCACCATGAGCAGTAGTCGTTCCAGCACAGTGTTAGAGACGGGCATCTAAATCTGTGTTACACAAAAAATTAAAAAGGGCCTTGAAGTTGCGCTGGGCGTGGTCCGTGTGCTTCCATGCACCTAAAAGTTTCTCCTCCGAAAAGGGCCGGGAGTCCAGACCATCTACCACGCACCGAAGTGTTCTCCTTTCGGCCGAATATTGACGGCACACGCAGAGGATATGGTGTATAGTCTCTGATGTGTGACACACGCGGCAATCGGGACTCTCTTCCTGTCCGATCTTAAAGAGGTACCTGCGAGTGTAGGCAACACCCAATCGTAGCCTGTGCAACAGCCTCTCTTGATCTCGGCGTAGCCGGACTGGGAGACGAAATCACATGCCGGCGTCAAGTCTATGAAGGCGCTCTTGTCGAAGGTCAGGGTCATCCCATAGTTGCGTCATTGAGGCTTTCATGGAGCTGGAGAGCAGGGCATTGACATCATGTCGTGAAACATTGATAGCAGTCGGTTGGCCGGTGATATGTGCCAATGTCGCTTCTGCGTCAGCTTGGTCATTCCCAGTGATCCCACAGTGGCTGGGAATCCACTGCAATGCAATGTTGTGTCCGTATTGAGAAGCCATAGTAAGGAGGCTCATGATCTCACTAACAAGAGGACCATAAGCGGCTCCTTGCTTCATGTAGTTCATTATGAGTTGAAGGGCCGACCGAGAATCTGAAAATAATACTGTACTTTACACTACCAGGTGATAAATCGTTCCTCAGACGAACAGTGACGATGATGGATATCCTGGAGTTGTGCCATAGAAGAAGCTCCATTGAAGCGGACGTAGAAGAACCTCCAGTGCTACCACAGAACGCATCTAGGCACCCACTTTGCGCTTTCAGTGTGCACTGACAGCGAAGTGAAGGTCGCCTCCCCGTGGAACCTCCTTGCGAGCGAGCATTACCGCCTCATGGTACGAGCACCTGCAATACGCATCTTGAATCCATTTAGGTAAGTTACCTCTCATTTGCGTATTACTAAGCTTCGTTACCAAAGTATACACCTGCTGTAATAATGCGCTGTAGAAATCATAATATATGAAATTCTTGTCCGTTTCCAAAGGGGTCGGCCTTCGCTCTAAAATTCCTTTTTCGTTGGACGTCATGCTAGAAAATCAGAATTGTCTGAAAACTGCAATTAGAACAAATTCCAAATTATTTATTTATTTATTTATTTATTTATTTATTTATTTATTTATTTCCTTAATTCAAGAGACCCCTAAACGCGCTCACTGGGAGGGCATTGCATAGGGGTGTAGGAAAGAAGGTTAGAAACCGAAACAGACAAGGACAAGATAAAAAAATGTCCACTAAAAAATAGATTCAAACAAAATGAAACACCATAATAGCAGAAAATACGAAATAAAATAAAATACCTGATAAAGGACATAAAAGATCACCAACGAATACTCAAAAAGTGATCAAAACTTGAAAATTAACTTCTGATGCGATGGGAGGAGACAGCTGGTTCCACTCCATACCGGTTTTGAAAATCAACGAGGTGGCGAAAGTTCAAGTGTGGAAGATGATGACTTTTATCTTCAGAGTGTGGTCATGCATGAAAAGACGGTTATGGGTGGGTGAAAGAAATGGTCATGAAGTAAAGGATGATGGTGAATTCTGTGAAGAAGAGATGCAGGAAGGTTACGAGGATGGGATATGTAATCAAGAACTGCATAAGCTTTAAAGCAGTGACACTGGTGAAACAGGAGTAGCCAGAACAAACGCAACGAGAAGCTCGGCTCTCCAGAGATTCTATATTATCGATGACGCATGCTTCGTTCAAATCCCATATTGCTGAAGGATACGCAGCAAGTATTATTCTAATGCACGGAACATTATGCACTTACGGAGAGACATGACGTAGACTGCGCTTTATGGGGCCAAGGGCACGGCTAGTAGCTGCTAGAGTGAAATTGATGTGGCGGTTCCAGGTGAGATCGGAATCAAGGCGAAGTTGTAAGGACTTCTAAGATATGGATGACCCTAGGGTTGCGTCGTTAGGAGTATATGCGGCAGGGATGCGGCCGGAATTTCTTGTAAAAAAGACGAGTTTAGATCTAGGGTCTTTAGCTGCGATGAACAAGAAGAAATAATGCAGTCGATCATGGAAGTCATGGCGAAGTAAAAACAATTGCACTAGCGCCCTATGTGCGAGAACCCCACTATGGTTATAAGGCAGGCTGTACCTGTATTTGACCATTTCAGGTGCATTCTGCATTTAACGCACGCGCACAGACGCAAGTGTATGTCGCCTTTGTTCGAAGGACATTTGAACGTGGGCTCTTACGTCTTTTTTGACATATTTCGCGTCTTTTGAGCGGTATTAATGCGATATCGTTGAAGAGCTCGTTTCCCAGAAATCGAGGTGTCCATGTCGTTGTCGTTGGTCGCGAACGGAAAATAAGCGTTTCCGTTAGCGAAAATTCGATGTAGATGTAAAGAAAAACACCTTCGGACCCAGTACGCATACAACGAGCGACCCCCATCTCACGGAGCGCCATGCGCTACGCTCTCGGCTACGCCGCAACCATTGCTAAGCACCTTACGGCGATCCATTCATATGCACCGTGTCCCGTTGGTGATGCTTACATCTCGGAGGTGCGTACGGAGGTGCATCAGCGTGCACTCTAAACCAGAATTGGGAAAAATTGGACTAACTGCATACATTTAGACCACCGGTTGAACGGTTCATCCGAAAGGACCAAATTTTGCGCCAGTGCGTGTCGTGTGCAAAAGCGCGCCACGAAAAGTACCAATGGGGGGGTCTAAAAAGCACCCGTTGGTCTGCGCTGGATCGTCTGCTTCCGCGCTGCCTGGCCGCGCCATGTAGTTTG
>JABSTT010005018.1:0-21324 GCA_013339685.2 Hyalomma asiaticum
TCTTGTCTGGAACCACTGCCTTGTCAATTGATGTGGAGGACCTGTTTTATTCCGTCCCTCACGGAGAACTATTCTGTGCTTTGCGTGATGTGATTAGTGAGAATGACGAACTCAAATTCCAGAATGCCGCAGGGGTAAGTAGTGACAATTTTCTAGCCATCTTAGAATTCTATCTTCAGTCCACTGCCATCTGCTTCAATGGACAGCATTATTTGCAAAAATCTGGAATATGTATTGGTTCTTCCGAAGCACCGGTATTGTGTGACATATTCTTATCCTCCGAGAACAAGAGTATTGAACCTAAGCTCTGCGAATTTCAAGTTAAGAAAGCTTTCAGGTATGTCGATGACTATCTCCTGATTTTGGACGCAGTAGATAACCCGGTGCCTGACGATATCACAACAGCCATATTGAAAGTCTTTGAAAGCTCGGCAGCTGGACTTCGCTTCACGTGGGAAAAGGCCGAGAATAATTCAATTCAATTTCTGGACTTAAAAATATTGTTCAAGCCCGGTCACTTATGTTGGTTGTATAATCCTCGGTCTAAGAAAGCTTTGTTACCATTTGAGAGCGCTCACTCTAAGCTCGTAAAACGAGGTATTGCTTTGACATGCTTGAAAGCAGCCTCTGGAAAAATCGTGCCATCATGAAATGAATGTTGGGTTTGCCAACCAAGTTCAACGCTTAAAAGCAGCTAAATACCCTCCTCAGTTAATACACAGTGTGTGCGAGTCACTTTTCCAGAAGTTAAAGCGTTCCTGTGACTCGGGCACTATTGAACGTGACAGACGGTCTGCCATAGTCATTCCTTATATTCACCGCGTTCCCCACAACCTGAAGAAAGTCATAAGCAAATACAATGGGAATATCGTGTTTTCTGCCCCAAGTAAGTTAGCAAAAATTTGTCTCCTCACTGCAAAATGGAACCACAAGCAGTGCAACAAGAAACATGACAGCGCCGTTACTGATTGCGCGAAGAACGTCGTATACAAGATCCCACTGAGTTGCGATAAAGTGTATATAGGGCAGACCGGAAGATGTTTTAATGTCAGGGCGAATGAGCATTCCTTGTCTATCAAGAATAACTCAGGTGGCCACCTGGCTGAACACTGCAAAAGGTGCGGGTGCATCCCAGAATTCGCGCGTACCACTTTCCTCAAGCGCTCAGGAGACCGTTACGAAAGAGCAATAGTTGAAGCGTACCACATTCATAAGTTTGCGGACAAGTGTGTCAGCGCGCCCTCTGTCGCGCTAACCGAGAAGGAATTAGCTTTTTTGGAACGTTATGTGTAGTGTTCTTTTACTATCTTAGTGTTTTTAGTATTTTTTTAGCTTTTAATTTGTAATGGTTTTATCTTTCTGGATGAGGCCTTTCGCTATCCTTCCATTATTTCACATTGTTGCTCATCTTGGTTTTCACACTTCGTTTGTTTATTGTTTTTGACGCTGCGCTTTGCTGTTTAAGCTTTGTTATTGCTTTTATTGTTTGGTTTTACCTTTGTTTTTGACGCAGCTTCTTTGTTGTTTAAGAAATCTTAGTGGTTTATTTGTTATTTTTTCCGGCGATTCATGATTGTTCGCACGTGAAAGTTTTATTACCCTTTACAAACATGAGATTGTGAAATGTGGTGCGCAAGGTTCCGGCTATATCCCTCGCCTTCTGTGGCATTGCTGCTTGTATATTGCCTGGTACGAGGGCCTGACGCGGTGTTTATGGTGGTGATGTCGCGGGTTGTTGTCTGAAGGTTCTATCTTGGCAGAGATTACGTTTGGCGGCTGTGTTCATAAATTCGATGTTGCTTCAATAAATGTCAGTTGAAAGTTGAGCGCCAGTCCTGTGTGTAGCCTCCTTCTTTTTGTGTGTTGTTTTGTTAGCGCTCCGTTTTTTCCCGTTTGAGTCGAAACACAGCACACGGCCTCAAGCATACCTTCTTGAGGCCGTGTGGTGTGTGTGGTGTGTCACACGGCGGTGTGGTGTGTGCTGTGTGGTGACTAACAATGCACAGTATTACGGACCGCTGCGATGACTTAGTGGTTACGGTTCTCGGCGCGGCCACCCCCCCCCCCCCCCAAAAAAAAAAACGGATCCCGGCCGCGGCAATCACATTTTCGATAGAGGCGAAAATGCCAGAGACCCGTGTACTGTGCGTTGTCAGTGCACGTTAAAGAACCACAGGTGGTCGAAATTTCCGGAGCCCTCCACTACGGCGTCTCTCATAATCACAGCTGGTTCTGGGACGTGAAACCACAGAAATAAATAAATCAATTACTTTAAGCGCTTTGTTTCCCACATATCGGTTTCTTTATGTCCCAAGATCACAGTATTTCACGGAAACAATGGGCTGAGGGGAATAGTTCAAACCATTTCTACTGAAAACCTCAAGGTGGCGCTTAGTTCATGAAAGTACGAAACACTTATCGTCATTCCTTCCTTTTCGTCAAAACGCCACAAGAAATAATTCCTTGCGGATTTCAAAGCAAGAAAATTTCCAAGTTGACAACAAGATTGCCGGCGAAAACAAAAATCCCCCTTCAAGTGATAGTCTTTTGTTGCGACAAATCCGCATAAATTTCCTCCGTAGCTTCGTGTACAGACAGCGGACGACAGTTTCTCACTTTCAGGGGGAGTAGTTCCAATTTGAAGTTTGGGCTAGTTGAGCAGAAGGGGAGGCTGCTTTGCTTCACTGGTTACGCAGATTTCCCACACTGCAAACGTCACAAGGAAGCGTTCCTTCTTATCTATGTGTTGATATGCTTGTCATGGAATGGAGCCACAGGGCACGCCTTTCCAAGGACGCTGTTATTCAGACACAGCGAGCGGCATGCCATACTTTTAATGGGAAAACGAAAAAAAGAAAGGAAATTCTGGGGGGGGGGGGGGTTCGAGTGCCGCACTTACCGTTACAGTAGCCGAGTGGTCTGTAGCCACTGTCGGCATCAATACTCTCAATGTCTGTGCGGATCGGAACGGAGCTGAACAGGAGCAGAGTTCCAGCTCAGCAGGACTCTCCCCCACTTGGGTGGTCATCCAGCACTATCAGGCACAGCTCTGGTATGGGAGGAGTGATGTTCAAGGACGTATTATATTTGTAATTCCCTGGCAGTGGTTTCATCGACGAAGACGAGGAAGAGGGGGGAAGAGGCGGGAAGAAAAGAAGAGAAAGGAGACGGCAACTATAGAGGCCACAACAACAACAACGATGACAATGATGCAGAAGAGGGCGCAGAAGACTGTATAGGAGGTTGAGTATGCCTGCTTACCGGAAGGAGTATCCTGGGTTCACTTGCACTGCGTAAGACCGACAGTATCCAGCGGAAGCTGCTTCTTACAAGCGCAGAGTTTCTTGGCTGTCAACAAGCATCGTCGGGTGAATGTGGTCTTTACTTGGTGAATCAGCACAACGTGAATGTATTCATTTTGCAGGTCCGCTATCTGAGGGATTCCTTGAATGCCGGAGAGATGGCTTTATCCGGAGCTGGTTTCTTCTCGCTAAAATTGCGGATGTTTGTTTCGGTGAGAAATATATAGTCACTTAGCGATTTCGTCAGGGTAGGCGGCAATGCCTCCGAGCTTGGCATCTTTGATCATGTTGCGCACACTTTTCTGAATAATGCAAAAATGAGAGAAGCGTTTGAATAGAATGCGAAATACTCCATTATTCTACCATACATTGTCAGCCAATTTGAGGTCGAAGCCAAGCTCGTAGTCCCTGTTTCGACCTCTGCATGGCCTTCCCTCTCTCTCCTTTTCGTCACGTACTTCTCTGAGGGCGTTCAGGCCCTACGTGAGCTGCGAATGCCACGTTCGCTCTCTTGGTTCTTTCGTCACAACCACTTATCCACAAAAAGCGCGAAGTTTAACGATATCTACTTAAAGATCTAATAGCGCACTCAACTCCCTTGCGCACTAAAATTGGTAGGATAGGCAAAACCCGCTACTTTAGGTGATAACGCCAGCTATGGGCTGGGCTAAGGCCATCATACTTGCAGATGTTAGCATCAGGCGCAAGGCAAGAATGAAGAGCGATTTCTAAATTCTGTGCCTCGTCATGTGTGGCGAATACCTGAAGACGTCCCTGTGCTTGTCGGCTTAGGCGTGAGACCCGCACCACCAAACACAGCCGGATTACTACAATGAAATTTTTTCCTCCTCCTCCTCCTCCATCGCTATATATTGCCTCGAGGTGAAAAATTTAAGTTCTTTAGTTTCACTCAAGCAGGGAAGCATTGCCGTTCTTGTTTTCTGGAGATAAACTGGTACCTCTGCGGATAATGCCTAAAGGTATAAAAAGAGTGCTGCTAAAGAGTGCTGCTAGGCGTAGGTTTGTCTGCCGTTGTCCGTCGCAGCCACCTCGTCAAGTTCGCGCTCGCGCTCGCCCTCGGCGCGTGCCTCCCGGGGCGCGAGCTCTCTCACTCTTCCATCTGCTTTCTTGTGAGAGAGAGGGAGAGACAGAGAGAGAGAGAGCGAAAGGCGCACGTTGACCATGGAAACGCTCTTTCTTCGATGAACGCTCTACCAGTTGCAAAGAAGGAGAACGTGCCCTCATCCGCGAGATAAAACGTTGACGCAGGCAGCGTCTTCTAGCGAGTTTCTTGACAAATACCGACTGCTCCCGCTGGAGAACCGTTCACCGGCCACCCATATATATATATATATATATATAGGCACAGGATCTTGACTTGCAATGAAGTGCCGGTGGGAGATTTCACTTGTGCGTAGTTGAACCATAAGGATGCGTAGCGTGCGCGCTAACTAAATTAATCCGGAACTCGGCACGATCTACGATGAACCTCCGGAGCTTCGTCCACTCATCATCATTCATTCCGTAGATATGCGTGGATTTTTTGAAGCTTGCTAGCGTTCACAGGCTTGAGTGCAAAGAATTAATACTGACTTAGCCACTAATGGTATGCCTAATAATTCTGCAACAGTGGCCAGAAGACACATTACGCAATTACGCAACAATCTCCCGAATACCGTAAAAGAGGCGTCGCTATGACGGGTATCAAAATAAACACAACAAACAGATTCAAAGGCGAATATGTAGTAGAACGGTTTCGCGATCGCCCGTGTTTTCAACTGACCAAACGGAAGCGAAGGCGCTAACCGCGCAATCGTAAACAGGCAACTCTTGAAAAACTTTCAGGACATTCCACGTTTGGAAACAGCACGCCAATACAACCTTCGCTGCCTTCCGTTTTTCATTTTTTTTGTACGTCGCCAGTATCGTTGATCGCGGTGATAATAACGGTGTAGCAGTGGCTCGCGAGTCGGTGTGACGTTGTGCAAGAGTGACCAATGAGCGAAAGAAAAAGATTGTCCGGATGCTCGACGCATGCGCTACGCAAGTCGGCGTCGTGGTCAAAAAACGAGCACCCTGATTTGGGATCGCCGCTCGCGCTTCTTTTTACCATGGTGTGCACTTCGCCTCTCTGCTGGGCTCTGCGTCGTAGCTGCCCTGTTCATGGCAATGTGGGTGTGTTCTCGTGGTTCTTATGCACGGACTCCCAGTGGAACTGGCTGCAGGCACCGACACTTCAATATGCGAAGGACATTTCGTGAAACTTCGTGCCTGGCAAGACTGCCGATTCCGCAGTGGTCGAGCTGTTCCGTTTGCTCTCCAGAGACTTGTGCGAGAGGCGGTTACAGACTAGCTAAGCGGGAACGGTGTTGCGTGCGAGTCTCATGTCATGTCTGCCTGTCGATGGACTCGTCCTTCGCCGTAACCGTTCCCCTAACCGTCGGAGTTGTGCGGACAAAGAACTTTTTTTGTGGTGTGCCATTCTACGAGGACCAGCTGGGCAACGCCTCTTCACGGACAGCTTGGTCGTCGTTCAACAGGTAAGATGCTCCACCTGACTCGCGTGTTCGGTGCGGGTCATAGTGCAGCTGTCGCTCTTGTTTCTCGTTCGCCAGGATAGGATAGAAAATGTTGGTGTTATCTTCGAAGGCGGTGCCAGAACCCTCTGCTGGGGTGGTGGGCGGTGGCTAAAGGAAGCAGTCTAAAAATTACTGGAGGTCTCCCTTAAGTGTCTTTTCGGCGCGAGCCTGTGGGACTTCACGCTACGTCTAAATGTGGTGGGCTACTCGAGTCGCAAAGGAAAATGTTATCTCCGTTTATTGGCTGTAGGTACGGTTAGCCCATTTTTTTTTAACATGAACGCGCGGACGTCGACTGCCGAGCGGATAAGCGCACAAAAGAAATGGACCGCAGTGACGAAATAGGCGTCAACACGCATGCGTGCGCTATAGCAGTCTTGGGCAGCTGTCTTCTGCTAGGCTGTTCCGTGAGCCGTACACCAGCCCACTTCCTTTCAGCTCCATTATGAACACCCACTTCTAGTTTTCTGAACGCTTCCATTAAGCTGCAAAAACGATGTGCAGTGGTCGTGCTTGCACGTTGGATTTGCAAACTTTTTCACAGACGTGTTTTGCAAACAGCAACCGCCATAACGAAAAGTGGGGTTGCGTGCGTTTCGCATAACAGCCTGTCAGACGAAACCTGTAGCGGATTGGTCACTGCGCTACATAGCTGTGCTCACGCGTGCATTACGGTTCGTTTTTTTGCTGCACTGCTTCTTTCGGTGCTTATCAGCTCGGCGGTCGAAGATTGCGTGCTCAGGCTTAAAGAAAAGAAAAAAAAGAGCGACTATATAGTGCGCGTATGAGTCACACTTATTTATCACCATTAATAGTGCCGTAGCTAACGAGCATGCCACGTTAGCGATGCACTGGTCTGTCGGTGACCTTTCACGCAGGTTCTTGCATGCAACCAAGTGCACGAGACGCGAATTTTTGCAATATTTTTTTTCATATTCTTCGACTTTGCGGAGAGATCTGTCTTTCTAATAGTGACGTAATTTTCGAGCACGTCATGTTCTCGATGTCATGACCTAGATCATATTGGTCGCACATTCGTACCCTGTCGTGCCATTTTCGGTATATACCGAGTGATTGAGGCGCGAGTTTAATTTTGCCCCACATTTCATTTGAAACCTTTTATTATCAATGCTCGTGAGCTACGTCACGATTGTCCTTTTCTTAAATTCTATGACCTATCATTCGTGGTAGGCATATACCCTCCATGCCAACTTTTTGGTAGGCGTAAAGTGAACCATGTTCGCGTGTCTCCGAACGTTTTCCCCGGCTTCTTCGGTTGTTCTGGAAGGTTTCCAATATTGTTGGTTAATCTTGAAGTAACAGACGAACATGTTATATTATTGATGTCGTGGCCTGTAAGTTACGTTAGCCGTACATGCGTACCATTCCATCTCATTTTTGGTATACTTGGAGTACTGCACATAATAGTAAGGCATTAAAAATGAGTGCTAGTGAGTTGCAGCTAACACAGCGACGTTGAGGACAAAGTGACCCTAGGAACGCCATGATTGTCGTTTCGTAAGGCCTGTTTATTAGCACTACCTAATTAGCCAACTATTTAATTCGCGTCCGCAAAGAATTGTCACGAGCACAGCGTTGCATAGCCACTTTCTCCATCCTTCTCGCCTTTTTTGCGCTTGGTATTTGCATAAAGAATCGATGCCTTGGAATGTGAAAACAGTACATGTTGAGGTTTGTTAAAGGTGGATAAGGACATGAACTGGCGTTGTTACCTAAGTTTCTAAAGGTACTCGCGGTGATCTCATGTTGCCGCGATCTATCTTAATGTCATCCTTGCCTTCACCGAGCCGTTGTGCGACGAATTACAAAGAATAGCCCTTGTTTTTGTGCTTCAGTGATTCGGAGATGTTCTGGTACAGGTTCGTTATTTTCCGTATGAGTGTGCGTAGTGTGAAAATGTCCTTTTCCAGTCAAGTCCTCAGTCCTGTACGAGCATTCATATCTCTATTCAACAAGATTAGGAAACAACCAACCCCTTCAGCTTTACTGACGCAGGATACGACTACTAAGGCTTCATTTGGACGCGAACTTGATTTCTTTTCATTTGCATAATTGGCTGCATATAACTGGCCCCACGAAAGATACGGCTGTACGCCATTGTCGTATACATTTCGCTGCTCCTGGTGCTCACCGTTTTCTTTCCGACGTCTGTTTTTCCTGTGCGCAGTGAACCGTGATCACGAATCGCCAACTTTCCTAATCGTCCAGCCCTGCTCATCGCTGGATGTCTGTGCTGCAGGTCAGCGCTTCCATGCTGCAGCTAATGTAAGTACTCCACCTTGTTGTGCACTTCAGGTGGGTACGGGCCTTTGGCCGTTCTTCCACGCCGCTCACATCTCTACCCGCGAACCGTGCTCAGTCTTTTTTTCACGCGACTCGATCGAGTTCTCCGGAAACCGTGCGAACATCGTTCATGGTGAGTACATCCGTTCATACATTTCGCACTTCTAAATAAATTTTGCTTCCAACGTTTCAGATGCCCTTTCCAGATGTACTGCTAAATAATACACCTACCTCTGACCACAACCATCTGAGCAAAAGTGGAGGGCAGTCCACCGAATAGCGGCGAGCTTCACCGCAGCACTGAAAATGACACTACGGGCTCCAGGATGGTAACGGGGGCGCACTGTGAACAAATGGCCGAAGCCAATCGGCTCCGCCTGGAAACATCGACATGTGAACGTGGTCAACTTCGACTCCTAAGGTTAGACGCCCTAGTCTTTGTGGGCGGCTGCTGCCGCGGCCACACCGGGTTTTTCTCCCTGACGGAATCGAAGAGGACGGGGGATGGGTGGGGGGTTGCGACGCACATAGCTTCATCTTAGCTGGCGCTAGGCAGGTAGGCGAAAGCTCTGTAGGACACAGCTGGTAGGCGTCCTCTTTCGAATGCGTCAAGGAACCCGTTCCGAATGGCGTTGCCATCCTCGGCCAGTATTTCGGGACGACCGCACTTCGAGCGCCACAGAAGTGTTGTCGAGCGAAATGTGGTTTGTGGGAAGCAAACGGCACCCGGAATTCCCTCGGCAGCGTTAGCTATAGGACCGTGCTTCACAACGAAAACTCGCCGTAAAATGCAACTTAATTGCATTTCATTGCAATTGGCGAGTGTTTGGTGTGTTTATTGGCACTCTTATTATTCGCGGTGCTATGACTGCTGCGAAGTTTTGAGCTTTACTTGCAGGCTCCCTCTGCGTGTCGCGGGTCGTTCTACGAGTCCATGGACGGAGAACGGCACAGTCAAGTGCGACCATTGCGAGGAGGTAAGATTTTTTTGTCACTGTTCAGAGTGACCCGTGTATTCCTTCAGATCCACCAAACGCCTGCTGATGTCCCGTTCCTGGATGAGCTGTGCATCGACGAGTCCCATCCCGAGTCAATGGGCCGCGCGGGGCTGATCCTTCCAGGGGCTGTGTTCGCAGTACTTCCTCATTCAATTCCCGATGGTTCTCCTGTCGGTGAAAACGTCCTGACTAAGCATCTAGCGCTGCACTGGGTAAAGATTTGCACTCGCATCTCTAGCGATGTTTGTTGTCACGTTCATTTAATGATTAACGTTCCTGTCGTTGCAGTTCTCCGAAGTCTGTCTTCACTTAAGACCGATAAGGACAACGGGGTGGCTCCTGCTCATCGAATCCAGCGCCTACCTTCCCGAGATGACCTTGAACACCACTCGTCCCTTGGCCGCCTTCGCACCCCCGTGCTGGTGGCGTCCTCCTTGCAGCCAAGACGTTGCTGGAACTCCTGCACTAGTTTGGTAGGTATCACACACAGGTGATACCTACCACACACAGGTATCCATGGTGTTACGAGAACGCAGGGGTTGAAAAATATAACTATTGGTTCGCTGGGAAACTTTTTTGAGGGGATCCACCTGGGGGTGATGTATAAATCTCACACGAATCTTGATTTGCCTGTCTTGTCACGTGCATTTACCGATTATGCAACCTATCGTTTCAGTCCCCGATGCTTGTCTTCCACAGGTGTTCAAGACCCGCAAGTACGAGGTGGCTCCTTGCACATCGAATCCAGCTCCTGTCTTCTTGACATGACCTTGAACACCACTCATCCCGTGGCCGAGTGGTTCCCACATTCTCGCTGTCGTGCTGGTGCCATCCGGCCCACTGAAGCACCGCTGCTGTCTTTGTGAAAGGTGAGAAAATTTTAATTCTTTTATCCGCGTCCAAGATATACACACGAGACTCGCCATGCGACTCGCACATGGCAGCCAATGTAGATTAAATCTGAAAAATGCAAAGGGGTGCTGGCTCAGTTTATGTCATCATCATCAGCCGGTCTACGCCTACTGCAGAGCAAAGGCCTCTCCCGTGGATCTACACTTATCCCTGTCCTGTGCTAATTTGGCCCAATTTATCCCCGCAAACTTCCTGATCTCATCTTCCTGACCTAACTTTCTGCCGCCCCCTAGGAATACCCTTCTCTAGGAATACTGTTATCCTTAATGACCAACAGTTGTCTTCGCATTACATGGCCCGCCCACGCCCATTTCTTCTTCCTAATTTCTATTAGTACGTCCCTAACACGCGTTTGTTCCCTAACCCATACCGCTCTCTTCTTGTCCCTTAAGGTTACACCTACCATTTTCCGTTCCATAGCTCGCTGCGTCGTCCTCAATTTAAGCTGAACCCTCTTAGTTAGCCTCCAAGTTTCTGCCCCGTAGGTGAGTAAGCTACCATTCGTTATGTACAAACGTTCAAAACACCGTTCCCCAACGTCTACGCTGTGATTCGCAAAAATGATGAACGTTTGTCGAAACACCGGAACGCGCTGCCAGGTTGTTTCTTTCACTAGATTTAACTTTTCAAAATTGGCCATTAGTCCTAATGGCTTTGTTAGTATTTATCAAGAATTTCATTTTTTTTGTGGGCGCCGGGGGGTCGGGGTATCTGGTTCGTTACTCAGCTCGGCCGCGCTATTTTAAACACGGCCTGCGCGTTACATACATTCTCATTTCCAGAAGGGTACAAGCTTTTGTACAAACCATGTTCGCACATAATTCACTCTCACTCACTCCTGTTGTCATGTTTAAGTCCGCCTTAAAATCCTGTAACTTTGTTTTTTGAAAGGCTGACTTACCCTAAGGGAGGGGCTGCTTACCCCCCCCCCCCTTCCTACAGCAATAACTTAAGTGGCATTTACAAAAGTAACCTCATCAACGTTAAGTTTGGTTATTGAATACGGTGGTTAGTACGTATTGTTTACCTAACTTTAGGACTTAAATTAGTGCTACACTGCATCTGTGTTTATTTTGCGTGCCTTTTTGGTTGTTCTGTTTCTATACTATGGAATGTCCAACCAGGGTGTGACCTCGAAGTTCGACGGATATTTGAAATTGTGCGCGATTTCTAATTTCTTGAGGAGAGGGGGAGCCCCAAATCGTGACGTCACGCACTTTTTTCATATAATCTGCCCTAACATTGAAAAAGAGCAGCTCACAAGTTTTGTTGTTCCTCGTTTCATATAGTAACACTAGCCGCAGCAGTGTTTCTGGTTCGCCGTTACGTTCGTTTGGAAACAGGCAGGTGCTTTACGACCATACGTCCATTTTTGCGTAAAGAATGTTTAGTACAGTATCTGGTATTCGGCAAAATGTGTTGTCTGTGTGCATATTGGTTTTCCAGACATTTATTTGCCATTGGACCCGAAAGTCTTCGATTGGCCGTAAAGGAGGTGTCCCTGCAATTCCATGAGGCTTCGCAGAAGCTTTCCGATGTTACAGTGCATAACGTGGTGTCGCATAAGTCATTTTTTAGGGCAGCTGACCAGATGTCCAAATCTACATCGCTTTTGCGATTTACGTAACTGTGGTGTATGGTGAACCATACAGATTGTTTCATCTCTCTTGTGTAAGTGCTCTGTTCGTGGAACCATGCTTGTTCTTGCATTCCCGGCAGTCTGTGACCTTGGTGAGCGTGAGGTTCCCGGCGTCTCGGTCCACGGGCACGATAACAACCGCGTCCCTGTACATCGCCTATCCCGCCTGCGCCCCGGCGGACATCTAGCGCCAACGAGCAGCAGTGGCAATGCCGGTCTCACGCTATTGGCCCCGCTACCCAGGACCTGCTGACTGAAGGGGACGACCACCCGTGCCTGCACTAGCTCTGGTAAGTACCACGTACAGAGGGATGTCTACACAGAAGCGCACTGTGTCTTCGTATTACTTGAATTGCTAACACCCGTGTCATGTGTCGTTTCAGGGTTCCAGCGTGTTTCCGCATGTGGCGCGACGGCATATTGGTCCAACCCCCCTCACTAACATCGGCAACCCTGCTGGCATTTCTTCGAGAGCATCAACATTCTGCCCGGTCGTTCTGTTCGAGACATTGGAGCAGTCAAGTGTCTTCGCCCGTTACAAGGCCTTCGTGGTGACCTGCGTGTGAGTGTTCGTCGGAAGGACTGTCGCCACCACACCTCGACCGTCCACTGCATGTTATGCTGGACTGTTGTGTAACACGTGCACGAGCGGATGCTTCGTCTTTCAGTGTAGCAAGCTGCTCTACGTTGAAAGTGCTGTACGTGTACTGTCCAGCTAATAAATGACGTAGTTAAAATATGAAACCGTAGATGGAAAAGCATTACGTAGCCAGTTGTACGTGTCAGGTAAGCCGATTTGTAAATGAGTGGTGATGGTAACGACTTTTACGTTGTCCGCTCCTACAGTACCAAACTGGTGGTGCCTGTTTGTGGGCTGATTCATTCGCTCATATGGTAGGTTCACAGCTTATGTGTGTCTGTCTTGTCCGATTGTGGGCAGATTGAACACGTATATCACTGTGGTTTAATGCGCTGCGTCATATACAGGCTTATAAGAACCGTTCTGAATCCATTGTAGTGGCCTTGAAGCGTGGATACGGTGCAGTCGAGTCGACACAAAAATCTACATGGCGTTTCCTTTTATTTTGCCATCCATAGTGGTTGTAGCGTGTCCAAGGGATCATTAGCTATCATCCAAGAACATCTGCTATGGAGCAGTTCATAGCATGTGTTGGGCTCTGGCAGAAGCGTTACTCAGTCTCTCATACATTAATCAGTATTTTCTGAAGCCATAGCTTCCGCGTTAGGTTGTTTTCAATGGTTAGGTTGTTAGGTTGTTTTCGATCAATGAATTTTGTTCATCAATTCTCCTCGTTCTTTGTTCGTAAAAATCCCGTGTGACTTAACGCCGAAGGTTGATACTGTATTGGTCATTTCCGTTATTGAAATCTTTCTCAAATTCTATGTTCGGTCGGTGTAAACTTGTTTGCGGTGGTTGACGTCGAGCTTATTTCGCCCATTAAGCTCATTGGCTCAAAATTTGTCGTCGTCCGTTGGTGGAGACTTGTTCGCTTTCCTTCCCGAGGGTTCGTGTCGAACTGATAATTTCACTAATTGCAGGACATTTCTTCCAAATTCTTCGCGGGTTGGTACAGCCGTCTTTTCATTTCTTCGCTAGGGTTGGCCGCGTGGTTATATTTCAGTCGCTGAATGTCTTTGAAAAATTGTTCTGTCGGTAAAACATTCTTTGCCGTTATCTCTGTGGTATATGTCGCAGTGCTTGGTTCATCCGTCCAACGAATTTCTTCGTAAGTTTCTGTTCTGGGAAGTTGTCGAATCGGGTGGTTCTCCGTATGGATTTCTTAAGGAGCGATGACGTCATACATTCTTCGTATTCCTTCTAAAATCACCTCTCGTGCCATGAACATTGGTTTCGGACGTGTTCTCGCTTCTCATACATGTTTCCTCATGGTGTCCGCAAAACCCATTCATGCTTCAGCGTTGAACAGTGACGAATACGTTAGTGGAGCTCTGACACTGTTTAGTGGGTCGTTCCACTGGGATGACAGAGGAAATTGTTACCCTTTTCTTTCTTTTTAGGTCAGATTTGGTACGGGTTAGAACTTTCTATTAGGCTGACTTGTGGGTAGATATTTACGAGCGATTTCTTGTCCTCACCAACTGATTTATTTTTCCTCATGTTCAAGTGCTTGCAGCACGTGCCTGTTTCGTTCCTAGCTAAGGTATGAAATGACCGTTGATCCTTCGCTGAGCGAACGGACTTAACCTTGGCGTGCGCGAATTTGGTCCCGGGGCTTAGTTAGACTCCTTTCATTCGCGCATTCCTTTAACTGACTTCCCAATGTTGTACTCTCGGATGGTATATCGCTCATCGCCAATCCAAAGAACAACAAAAGTGCAGCATGAATAAATGAGGGAAAAAATGTGTTCACACTCGCCAAAAAGCCTTCGAATGATGGCAGATAGTCTATTTTTACATCCAGTAAAAGCAACCGTGAACGTAATTCACCCACTGTAAGTGAGTTAACGCACTCCAATGGACAGATTCGAGTCTGCATCTGCTTTGAAGGTTGTTCCACTTGCTAATCGGTCAAGTTGGCTCAAAGGTGCCATGGTTAAATCCTGCGACTTCAGTAAGTATGTCACACACTCGAACAAATAAGATTTCATGGTCATAATTGCTTCGGAACTAAATAAAAAACAACTGAACACTGCCCTTGCTGCGTGTGCTGCGTTCTTCTACTCCACGTGGCTGCTCTGCTCGGCTACACACCTTGAACTTCACTGCTCACCTGGACTGGATACAGTAAGTGTGAAGCACGATGGTAGGTACTTAGTTCCCGTTACTTAGCATAGACATGCTGCTAAACTTTTAAAGTCTCTAATTACGGTAAAGACACAAGATAAAGGACAGTAAGGGTAATTGAGGTACACAACAGCAGACAAAGAGCATAGGGATATTAAAACAAGTATCCTTCAACATTTCTATATTAACAGTGCTAGGTAGTCATCAAGTCTGATTTTTAGCATACCATCGAAATATTGCACAGCACAAACACCGAGGCATGAGTCGCAACATCTCATACACGGCCTGCGGCGACAACGCGGCTTGGGAAAAATGCGCCCCAGTTCAAACCGAACGAAACTGGCTGGAATAAGAGAATGTCGTATTTTACTCGATTTTGATTAATTTCTCAGTACTCGAGATTATTTTCCCAAGGCTTTAGACTTGGTATTTTTCAGAAAAATGCGGCCCCAATCAAATCGAACGAAACAGGCTGAAAATAAGAAAATGGTACTTTAGTCGTTTTTGGTTACTTTAGTCGTTTTTGGAATGAAACTGGCTGAAATGAGAGAATTTCGTATTTTAGTCGAGTTCGATTATTTTACCAAGGCTATATACTTGGTATTTTTCAGAAAAATGCACCCCTGATCAAGAAAGGCGAAACGCAGGAATAAGATATCGTATTTTAGTCGATTTTGATTATTTTCCCAAGGTTATAGACGATATTTTTAGAAAAATGCGGCCCACATCAAATCGAACGGAACTGGCTGGAATAAGAGAATATTGTATAATAGTCGATTTTGATTAATATCCAAGGATATAGATTTTGTATTTTTCAGAAGAAAGCACCCCCGATCAAATCGATCGAAACTGGCTGGAAAAAGAGAATAGTGTATTTCAGTCGTTCTTGATTAATTTCCAAGGCTATAGACTTGGTATTTTTAAGAAACAGCTGCCCCATCAAATCGAAACGAAACTGGCTGTAATACGAGAATTTTAATTACCCGCAAAACCCATTCATGCTTCAGCGTTGAACAGTGACGAATACGTTAGTGGAGCTCTGACACTGTTTAGTGGGTCGTTCCACTGGGATGACAGAGGAAATTGTTACCCTTTTCTTTCTTTTTAGGTCAGATTTGGTACGGGTTAGAACTTTCTATTAGGCTGACTTGTGGGTAGATATTTACGAGCGATTTCTTGTCCTCACCAACTGATTTATTTTTCCTCATGTTCAAGTGCTTGCAGCACGTGCCTGTTTCGTTCTAGCTAAGGTATGAAATGACCGTTGATCCTTCGCTGAGCGAACGGACTTAACCTTGGCGTGCGCGAATTTGGTCCCGGGGCTTAGTTAGACTCCTTTCATTCGCGCATTCCTTTAACTGACTTCCCAATGTTGTACTCTCGGATGGTATATCGCTCATCGCCAATCCAAGAACAACAAAAGTGCAGCATGAATAAATGAGGGAAAAAATGTGTTCACACTCGCCAAAAAGCCTTCGAATGATGGCAGATAGTCTATTTTTACATCCAGTAAAAGCAACCGTGAACGTAATTCACCCACTGTAAGTGAGTTAACGCACTCCAATGGACAGATTCGAGTCTGCATCTGCTTTGAAGGTTGTTCCACTTGCTAATCGGTCAAGTTGGCTCAAAGGTGCCATGGTTAAATCCTGCGACTTCAGTAAGTATGTCACACACTCGAACAAATAAGATTTCATGGTCATAATTGCTTCGGAACTAAATAAAAAACAACTGAACACTGCCCTTGCTGCGTGTGCTGCGTTCTTCTACTCCACGTGGCTGCTCTGCTCGGCTACACACCTTGAACTTCACTGCTCACCTGGACTGGATACAGTACGTGTGAAGCACGATGGTAGGTACTTAGTTCCCGTTACTTAGCATAGACATGCTGCTAAACTTTTAAAGTCTCTAATTACGGTAAAGACACAAGATAAAGGACAGTAAGGGTAATTGAGGTACACAAAAGCAGTCAAAAAGAGCATAGGGATATTAAAACAAGTATCCTTCAACATTTCTATATTAACAGTGCTAGGTAGTCATCAAGTCTGATTTTTAGCATACCATCGAAATATTGCACAGCACAAACACCGAGGCATGAGTCGCAACATCTCAAATACACGGCCTGCGGCGACAACGCGGCTTGGGAAAAATGCGCCCCAGTTCAAACCGAACGAAACTGGCTGGAATAAGAGAATATCATATTTTACTCGATTTTGATTAATTTCTCAGTACTCGAGATTAATTTCCCAAGGCTTTAGACTTGGTATTTTTCAGTAAAATGCCGCCCCGATCAAATCGAACGAAACAGGCTGAAAATAAGATAAAATGGTATTTTAGTCGTTTTTGGTTAATTTCCAAACGCTATAGACTTGGTATTTTTAAGAAAATTGCGGCCCCCATCAAATCGAATGAAACTGGCTGAAATGAGAGAATTTCGTATTTTAGTCGAGTTCGATTATTTTACCAAGGCTATATACTTGGTATTTTTTAGAAAAATGCACCCCTGATCAAGAAAGGCGAAACGCAGGAATAAGATATCGTATTTTAGTCGATTTTGATTATTTTCCCAAGGCTATAGACGATATCTTTTAGAAAAATGCGGCCCCCATCAAATCGAACGGAACTGGCTGGAATAAGAGAATATTGTATAATAGTCGATTTTGATTAATATCCCAAGGATATAGATTTTGTATTTTTCAGAAGAAAGCACCCCCGATCAAATCGATCGAAACTGGCTGGAAAAAGAGAATATTGTATTTCAGTCGTTCTTGATTAATTTCCCAAGGCTATAGACTTGGTATTTTTAAGAAAAAAGCGGCCCCCATCAAATCGAACGAAACTGGCTGGAATAAGAGAATATTGCATATTAGTCGATTTTGATTAATTTCCCAAGGCTATAGACTTTGTATTTTTCAGAAAAATGCCCCCCGATCAAACCGAACGTAACTGGCTGGAATAAGAGAATATCGTATTTTAGCCAATTTTGAATAATTTCCCAAGGCTATAGACTTGGTATTTTTAAGAAAAATGCGGCCCCCATCAAATCGAATGAAACTGGCTGGAATAAGAGAATATCGTATTTTAGTCGATTCTGATTAATTTCCCAAGGCTATAGACTTGGTATTTTTAAGAGCGATTTCTTGTCCTCACCAACTGATTTATTTTTCCTCATGTTCAAGTGCTTGCAGCACGTGCCTGTTTCGTTCCTAGCTAAGGTATGAAATGACCGTTGATCCTTCGCTGAGCGAACGGACTTAACCTTGGCGTGCGCGAATTTGGTCCCGGGGCTTAGACTCCTTTCATTCGCGCATTCCTTTAACTGACTTCCCAATGTTGTACTCTCGGATGGTATATCGCTCATCGCCAATCCAAAGAACAACAAAAGTGCAGCATGAATAAATGAGGGAAAAATGTGTTCACACTCGCCAAAAAGCCTTCGAATGATGGCAGATAGTCTATTTTTACATCCAGTAAAAGCAACCGTGAACGTAATTCACCCACTGTAAGTGAGTTAACGCACTCCAATGGACAGATTCGAGTCTGCATCTGCTTTGAAGGTTGTTCCACTTGCTAATCGGTCAAGTTGGCTCAAAGGTGCCATGGTTAAATCCTGCGACTTCAGTAAGTATGTCACACACTCGAACAAATAAGATTTCATGGTCATAATTGCTTCGGAACTAAATAAAAAACAACTGAACACTGCCCTTGCTGCGTGTGCTGCGTTCTTCTACTCCACGTGGCTGCTCTGCTCGGCTACACACCTTGAACTTCACTGCTCACCTGGACTGGATACAGTACGTGTGAAGCACGATGGTAGGTACTTAGTTCCCGTTACTTAGCATAGACATGCTGCTAAACTTTTAAAGTCTCTAATTACGGTAAAGACACAAGATAAAGGACAGTAAGGGTAATTGAGGTACACAAAAGCAGTCAAAAAGAGCATAGGGATATTAAAACAAGTATCCTTCAACATTTCTATATTAACAGTGCTAGGTAGTCATCAAGTCTGATTTTTAGCATACCATCGAAATATTGCACAGCACAAACACCGAGGCATGAGTCGCAACATCTCAAATACACGGCCTGCGGCGACAACGCGGCTTGGGAAAAATGCGCCCCAGTTCAAACCGAACGAAACTGGCTGGAATAAGAGAATGTCGTATTTTACTCGATTTTGATTAATTTCTCAGTACTCGAGATTATTTCCCAAGGCTTTAGACTTGGTATTTTTCAGAAAAATGCGGCCCCAATCAAATCGAACGAAACAGGCTGAAAATAAGAAAATGGTACTTTAGTCGTTTTTGGTTACTTTAGTCGTTTTTGGAATGAAACTGGCTGAAATGAGAGAATTTCGTATTTTAGTCGAGTTCGATTATTTTACCAAGGCTATATACTTGGTATTTTTCAGAAAATGCACCCCTGATCAAGAAAGGCGAAACGCAGGAATAAGATATCGTATTTTAGTCGATTTTGATTATTTCCCAAGGCTATAGACGGTATTTTTAGAAAAATGCGGCCCACATCAAAGTAAATCGAACACGAAACTGGCTGGAATAAGATAATATCGGATTTCAGGTCGATTTTGATTAATTCCCAAGGCTATAGACTTGGGTATTTTATAAGAAAAATGCGGGCCCCCATCAAATCGAACGAAATCTCGCTGGAATAACAGATAATATCGTAATTTCAGATCGTAATTTGATTAATTTCCCAAGGCTATAGACTTGGATTTTAAGAAAAATCGCGGCCCCATCAAATTCGAACGAAACTGGCTGGAATACAGAGAGATAGCGTATGTCAGTCGTTTTTGATTAATTCCCAAGGCTATAGACTTGGTATTTTTAAGAAAAATGCGGCTCCCATCAAATCGAACGAAACTGGCTGGATAAAGAATATCGTATTTCAGTCGTTTTGATTAATTTCCCAAGGCTATAGACTTGGTATTTTTAAGAAAAATGCGGCCCCATGAATCGACACGAAACTGGCTGGAATAAGAGAAATATCGTATTTAGTCGATTCTGATTAATTTCCCAAGGCTAGAGACTTGGTATTTTTAAGAAAAATGGGGCCCCCATCAAATCGAACGAAACTCGGCTGGAATAAGCAGAATATCGTATTCAGTCGTTTTTTGTATAATTTCCTAAGGCTATAGACTTGGTATTTTAGGCAAAATGCGGCCCCTCATAAATCGAACGAAACTGGCTGGAATAAGAGAATAATCGTATTTCAGTCGTTTTGATTAATTGCCCAAGGCTATAGACTTGGTATTTTTAAGAAAAATGCGGCCCCCATCAAATCGAACGAAACTGGCTGGAATAAGATAATATCGTATTTCAGTCGTTTTGATTATTTCCCAAGGCTATAGACTTGGTATTTTTAAGAAAAATGCGGCCCCCATGTAATCGAACGAAACTGGCTGGAATAAGAGAACATCGTATTTTAGTCGATTCTGATTAATTTCCCAAGGCTATAGACTTGGTATTTTTAAGAAAAATGGGGCCTCATCAAATCGAACGAAACTGGCTGGAATAAGAGAATATCGTATTTCAGTCGTTTTTGATTAATTTCCCAAGGCTATAGACTTGGTATTTTTAAGAAAAATGCGGCCCCCATCAAATCGAACGAAACTGGCTGGAATAAGAGAATATCGTATTTCAGTCGATTTTGATTATTTCCCAAGGCTATAGACTTGGTATTTTAGAAAAATGCGGCCCCCATCAAATCGAACGAAACTGGCTGGAATAAGAGAATATTGTATTTCAGTCGTTTTTGATTAATTTCCCAAGGCTATAGGACTTGGTATTTTTAAGAAAAATGCGGCCCCCATGTAATCGAACGAAACTGGCTGGAATAAGAGAAAATCGTATTTTAGTCGATTCTGATTAATTTCCCAAGGCTATAGACTTGGTATTTTTAAGAAAAATGGGGCCCCCATCAAATCGAACGAAACTCGCTGGAATAACAGAATATCGTATTTCAGTCGTTTTTTTATAATTTCCTAAGGCTATAGACTTGGTATTTTTAGCAAAAATGCGGCCCCCATAAAATCGAACGAAACTGGCTGGAATAGAGAATATCGTATTTCAGTCGTTTTTGATTAATTTCCCAAGGCTATAGACTTGGTATTTTAAGAAAAAATGCGGCCCCATCAATCGAACGAAACTGGCTGGAATAATATAATATCGTATTTCAGTCGTTATTTGATTAATTTCCCAAGGCTATAGACTTGTAGTTTTAAGAAAAATGCGGCGCCCATCAAATCGAACGAAACTGGCTGGAATAAGAGATATCGTATTTCAGTTGTTTTGATTAATTCCCAAGGCGATAGACTTTGGTATTTTTAAGAAAAATGCGGCCCCCATCAAATCGAACGAAACTGGCTGGAATAAGATAATATCAGTATTTCAGTCGTTTTTGATTAATTTCCCAAGGCTATAGACTTGGTATTTTAAGAAAAATGCGGCGCCCATCAAATCGAACGAAACTGGCTGGAATAAGAGAATATCGTATTTCAGTCGTTTTTGATTAATTTCCCAAGGCTATAGACTTGGTATTTTTAAGAAAAATGCGGCCCCCATCAAATCGAACGAAACTGGCTGGAATAAGAGAATATCGTATTTTAGTCGATTCTCATTAATTTCCCAAGGCTATAGACTTGGTATTTTTAAGAAAAATGCGGCCCCCATCAATCGAACGAAACTGGCTGGAATAAGAGAATATCGTATTTCAGTCGTTTTTGATTAATTTCCCAAGGCTATAGACTTGGTATTTTTAAGAAAAATGGGGCCCCCATCAAATCGAACGAAACTGGCTGGAATAACAG
>JABSTT010005019.1:0-19810 GCA_013339685.2 Hyalomma asiaticum
TCAAGCTCTGCTTCTGTGTAACCTGGCGAGGCAAGATACGGGATGTAATACGCTGTGCTCGCTCATGTAACGTGTGCCAAAGAATAAAACCGGCAGGTGGATGCTGACCTGGGATAATGAAGCCGATCAATAGCCGGGTACCGTGGCAGATTGCGGCTTGTAGCATCGCATAATAGGATCTCACGCACGAAATATGAGCGGGAACCACTCCCTTCTGGGGGTCATCGATAATGTCAGCAAATGGGTCGAATTTTTCACCCTACTTAGGCTGACGGCACGCGTAATCATGCAGAAGCTCATCGAAGTGTTGACGCAATTTCGCTAACCAAAAGAGACGATTATGGACAATGCGTCCTATTTCACACCCAAATTATTCATGGACTCCTGTGCAGCCCTCGGCATTAAGCACAGGAGAACGGCGACGTGTCATGCCAAAGCAAATGCAACGGAACGTGTAAACAGCAACTTCGAGCATATGCTTGTTGGCTTTGCGGGGACGCACAAGGATTGGGACAATTTTGTCATTGAGATAGGATTTGCTATAAAGACGAGTGTGAACAACTGCACTGATTTCACCCCCGTCACTCTTCATCTCGGGAGGAAGCTGATGAATCCCATAGAACGCACTACAGGTACAGGAACGCAGCTCGGAGCTGGATGCTTCGTGTGCAAGAACAGAGTATACATCAGGGTTGCGCTCAAAGGTGCTAGAGGCTTTGTGCAAAGCACGATGGAACCTGAGGAATGCTCAAACAAGAGCAGAAAGCGTAATGTGACCGCTCTCATCGGGACGTCCAATACAATGTGGGCGACCTTGTATTGAGGCGTAATCATATCCTAAGTGGTGTACAGAAGAAGTTCTCCGCTTCGCTGGCAACTAAGTGGACGGGACCATGCCGGGTTAAGGAGATTCTCATCTCTCGCGTACAAGCTGGCGGACTTACGGCTAAGGCGGAACAACGAAGCGTCGCATGTCACTCAGCTGAAACCCACTACGACAGAGGGAACGAGTGGCCCGAGAGTTATGCTTTTCCGCCTCAGGGCGACCAATCAATGATGATACATAGTGGCGTTCAACAAGACATCCAACCGAGTGCAGAAAAATGTCTGCCCACACTTTTATTCTCAAAGCACCCTCTACAAAGACGTTAGCAAGAACATGGTGCAACATACAATATGACTTACGCCAAAACGTAAAGGACCCAACGTTCTTTCTCCGTACTTTGAACACACTGCGCCGAAGTGGGGCTATGGTGAACGCCAGCGGCATCGCCGAGATTCTAAGGAACTACTAAGTCCAAGGAACTGGCTCCACGAAAGCAGCCCCACGCATTGCTTTCCGGTCGCTGGGCGGATGAATGCCGGTCATTGCAGCTGTTTTCTGTGGATCACGCCGTCCTTCGACTTCTAATAACTTGGCCCAAAACCAAGAGCTTTTCATATGCGAAGCGCCACTTATCCGGCTTCAGGATGAGCCTCAAGTCGCGATTGCCTAAAGAAAAGCTTCCAGGTGCCGGAGGTCACTAAAGGCGGCATGCTAATATGACGACGTGGTCCAAGTAGACGAGCCAATCCTGCCACTCCAAGTCTGGCAGCAATGTGTCCATGATGTGCTGGATCGTCGCGGGCGCCGAAAAATTCTAACCGGCTTGACTTTAACCTCAAGTAGTCCGTTTGGCCTTGTGAAGGCAGTCTTTGCACCGTTTATCTGGTCGACATCGATTTGCGAGTAGCCGGTATCGAGATGCATTAGCGAGAAAATATGCTGCAGATTTCATGACCTGTAGGAATCCTTCTCATGGGAAGCAGTGAGCGAGGAAATCGCCTATGACGAATGTAACTATTTGGCATTCAGCGAACTTTTACGAGTAGGATGAAGGCTTTTTTTTGGAAAGCGCATCGCCCATTTATGAGTAATTTTAGCAATGACCAACCGTGGCTTTTGAGTGGTACGTCATGGTACGATTTAACGCGGGAACTCCCGTTAGTCTAAAGCACAGACATCTGTTTTGTCCAAGAAAAATGCATTATGCAGTGTCTTTATGTGCTATCATAACCGTCGTTCATTGAACTGCTACTGCGGAATCAAGCACAGTTGCACAAAAGCATACCGAATGGTAGAAGAACATATGTATGCTGCTGTGGTGGTGGTTCGTGGGCTCTCAGACATAGACAAGTAAGGAAAAAGAAAACATTTATAGACAACTCGAGGAGGCGGCTACACGCACTTACAACCGTGAAAGAACACAAGAGTCATGGGAATAAACGGCGCGTACTGGCTACTGGGGTCCTATTAAAGTCAGTCGACACTACTCACGGCACCGCGGTTCCTGGAGACAGGGCACGCTGACAGCCGGAGGGTACGATGAGCCACGCGCGGGCACGAGCAGATCCTGAGCTGCTCATCCAGGAGCGCGTCGGGTGCAACGCCAAGGCCACACCCATATAAAACATTACGTGGGCCCGTGGCCATGCTTTGAGCAGGCGGTTGGGCCGGACCCGAACCCGCGTGGCACCATGGTCAAGTCCCCAGGAAATGGTAGATGGTAGTTCCCGGCCACAGCACAGATCCAGCTTCTCGCCCTGACCCGCTCACATGTCCACCCCGCAACAGCCAGCACGGTCCAGGACACCCGTACGTCCCGGCTGGTCTGATCGCAACAGCTCTGTGCGTCTGCTCTCCTGGTAGAACGCGCCGCTCTCGGACGCTGGCAGCGCTCGATCAGCGTTCGGCGTTCCGAAGGCCACGCACTCCCCTTCCGCGTGCCTAAGCGCGCACTCTTTCTCGTCGCCTCAGCTCTTGTGCTCGCCGAAAACAGTCTCCCACTTCAATTGGTATGATATTGTGTACTGCATATTAGTAGCGCAATTTACGTTACGCATGCATCATCGTTAGGCTGCTGGTGCAATAGGTTTGTTTACTATATCCACCTAGCGGGACAAGCAGCCACAGCGCAGTGGTAGCGTGCTTGCTTGGTACCTCGAAGGTCTGTGTTCGATGACGCCCTAAAGCTTTGTAGGTTACATGTTTGTCTACGGGCTTCTTATGTTTACGCGTCATGGCAACCTACCAAAAACAGTGTTTCTTGTATTAAAAGACCAGCTATTCTAGCTGGCTGCTGTGTGTCTAGCTCGATCGAGAATACGGAAAGCTTGGACGATCCAGGAGGCAGTGGAGCGGGCTTAAGTGCAGAAAAACTGAGGCGCCAGTCAAAGTAGCAATCCCCGCAGTAGCGGCGTTTCATATCTCTACCGCAGCCCCGGCATTGGTCTGTTTATTTTATTTTATCTTCCGTTGGTACAATTTATATACCTTCTGGCAGGTATGTGACACATACCTGTCAGCGTAGGCCGTGCGCAACTGGTATGAGCCAGAAGACAGGGCAGTGTTGTTAACCATGACACGTATGAAGACTATATCACTTTACTTATGTAAAGTCCAATCATTTATGTTTGTCAGATATTCATACCGTACCTCCAAAATACCGGAGTACACCGGGTGAACGAGACGACTAGGCGAGCATCGAGAAGCAGGAGGTAAGGTAGATACGGTCAAAATGACAGCTTCGCTAACAAATGCTTCGCATTTCGTAATTTGCTTTGTTCAGTCGATATAAGGCATCGTCTATGCATCAGAGAGGCCACGTATACTATCGCTATTTTGATCGTTGTTCCTCGGTAAAAACAAGGGAAGCGCCATAGGCTTTGACAGATGGATGACGTCGTTGCGTAGCATTTGTCCGCTTGCTGCTTGATGGCCTTGCGTTCCTCGCCTTCCCGTGCAGAAACGCTGCAAGGCCCAGAGATAGCTGATGCTTTGTGTTTGACAAGAGGCGTCCGCAAAGCCTCACTGACGAAGAGAGCCATTACTTGTATTGCTGGAGTGGGGGCTTGAGTCCGTATTCTTTATGTCTGGAAAGACGCTGATTGGCGTATAAGGCTTGTTCAGGAAATGCGTGCGTCTTTGCCGATCTGCGAGAATCCATCAGAAATAATACATTGCTGGCTTCCACAAATTCATCTACATAGGCTATAGTAACAACTTTGCTCAGGTGCCTGTATTCGTTGCTGAAATTTGTGACTAATACCTTAGCTCACCGTGACGCACCCGGCTATGCCTCTTACGACGCGCGTCTTACGGTTTATCAGCGAGTTCTCGTCGCACTCGGTGACGCCTTGGAAGTACGCAGGCTCTCTACCGCGGACAGAAAAGATGAAGCTGGACAGCCGCAGACGGTGACCTGCACTTCCTTTACATTCATTGCTATATGGTGGCGTTGCATTATTTGTGGAAAGCATATTGAAGCGAATTTGGGTCGATGACTCCTGCGTGTTGGTCCTAGGAAAGCATGTCTTGATATCTGGCGTTCAACATCCCAAAACCACTATGTGATTATGATAGACGCCGTAGTGGACGGCTGCGGAAATATCGACCTCCAGCGGTTATTCAACGTGCACCGACATCGCACAGCACACGGGCCTGAACATTCCGCCGTCATCGAAATGCAGCTGCCGCGGCCGGGATTCGATCCCGCGACCCTCGGGTCACCAGCGGAGTACCATAGCCGCTACACCACCCTCGCGGGGCAAAGCATGTCTAAACTGAGCTTTGAAAATTGGAAAGAACAATAAAGCACCATAAGAAATGCGATATTTTCGGAACACACAGAGGCACGCGATTTTGGCCATCTCGAAACAATAGTACCGGATTGAGACAGTAGGCACACACAAGTACAGAAAAGGAGCAAAACGACACGTACGCTGACTGACAACTGAAAATTTATCGAGCAAATCAGCATATATAAAGGAGAAGAACGCGTGATACAGAATGTGCTAACACGTCAATGGTCGATATCGGTAGCAAGAGATCGCATCGTCATATTGCACCCTAGGTGGCCTCCAAAAACCTAATCTCTTTTTCTAAGATTAAGTCAAGTTTGCCTAAAAGAATCCCCCCGCCCTCTTTTTTAAATATGGATGACTTGTACAATTTCCGCGCTGGTGGGATTTTTAAGCCTGACTGCGACAGTTGTGTAGGTAACGATGACATAAAAATCGCACTTCTAATGAGAAGCCAAACGAGAATGCTCGTTTTTCCTTACCGCTGACTTACGCTCATTCAGCCTTGTGTTCCGCCATCAGCTTGTTTGGCCGATGTAAAACGCATGACAAGAAAACAACTGTCATATATTACATTGGTGGCATAGGGAACAAAACACTTATCTTCACGCTTAATCAAGTACAACCTCTCTTTGTGTTATGACCGCTCTCAAACCTTGCTTTTACCGCTGCGCATACTGTACCGGTGTTAACGGGCGCCTGAAATGCAACCTTAACCCCGAAACGCCTTGCTGCCGTCTTAAGACCTTGAGACACCTTCGGTACGTAAAGAGTGAGGGAGACTTTCTCTTTTTTGCTTTTGTCTTCACTTTTTACATCACTCTTTCTCTCGAGACTTCACCCATTTTATGCGGTTATTGGCGGTCATCTTGAGGACAGAATCAGGGTAACTTCCCTTTTTTTAAACTATTAACGATATAAAAACACTTTCGAGCATTGTCTCTCGACACGAGCGTGTCAGAGCGGCGTGGAAACAGAAAAGCCGCACCATTTTTTATAAGCTATGAGTTGCCGGACCAGTAATCAAGTAGAGGCTTCTCTGTCCTGGGATTATAAAGCCGAAACACATGATTACCTCCAAACTTTAATCCAAAATCCAGAAATTATCGTTTCTTCTCACAAGGCTACTCTACAGTGAACTCCAATTGATAACCACACTCTGCGTATATTTGCAGAACCAACCCAGCCACCTGTGTAAAGCTATCACTTCTTATGATCACCAAGTAGTTATCTGCATAGCAAATCGCAACCATGAAGTTTTAACTCGCCCAAATTACTACCTTTCTCCCGTCTAACCGGGGACGACCATCTGGCGCAGGAACCTCCGCGGAGGTGAAGCCTAAGCGTTAGCATGAAGTCGTTGCTGTAAATGAGTGATGCTTCGTCAACGGTGGTGCGGGCAAGGGGAGGGGACGCGAGACACGAAGTCACGGAAAGCCTACGCTCTCCGCGATTTCAAAGACGCGGGACTAGAGGAAGCAGGGCAGCACTAAGGGCTGCGCCTTCCCGTGCTGCTGATACCGGTGCTTTTTCTTTGACTTGCAGAATGACTAATGGTAAAGGCCATGCGTAGTGTCGTGGCTGGCTGTACTGTAATATTTTGCCCGGCAAGACAACACTGGGACTTTGCCGTTAGTTGCTGCGGTGGCTTGTCGGGATTTCTCGACACGCTGTCCAAAGCTTGGGCCAAAAGTAGTACACCCTGCAGACTTGACGCACGCCAGACACTCGGAGTTCTGCATGACGGTGATCCTGGTGAAGAGGATCTCCCACGCTTCTACATTGCTCGAAACCGCCATCGTTAGCCGAGTAAACCTCACGTGCACGTCCAGTGCGCCACGCTCCGTTTTCGCTTAAGACTTTATCTCACATCATGTCGTCATCGGCCTCATTCCTGTGGTAACGGACCCGTGCTTCTGCGTGGTCGCTTCGCATTTTGTTGTCACAGCACCGACACAACTATACACTACTGTCGCGTGTTTCTCCCGTCATAGTACCGCCGAGGAAGCGGCACATAGAGTGCCTATCATATCTGATCCCAGCTTCTTAATATAAGTTGCATAAATGTTTGTCTAAAACTGCTTCCAACATATTTAAATGCGCAAGTTTCGATGGTGTTATCGTGTTTAAAAATCTGCGTACTGCAAAATAATAGATTTTTAGTAAATATTTCTTTTACTTGCTCTATGGTTAATTCGTGTAACAACATTACAAATTGAATGTTTCAAAGACAAAATTTTAAAGCTCCCAACCAAAATTTTGAGACACATAAAACTAACATCCTTGGAAACATGCTGGTTCGTAATACACGAAAAAAGGAAAATGGTCCTTTATAGAAAAAAGCAAGATACTTCGCATAACACCACCACAACCACCACCACCACCACAAACACGGTCAAATACCATCTTCGGCAAGATGGAAACGTAACTTACCTGACCAGCTTTGGTCGCTAAGTACATCGGGGCGCACGTGGTGCGGTCTCCTGTAAGTAGATATAAATTGCATTGCCGAAAAGTTTGCTTACTCGTCGGTTTTTACTGAGGTAAGTGGCTTCATTGAACTCTCCAAGCGCGGTAGAAAAAAACATGGCTCGGTCATTCGGTGGATATGTCTACGGAAATACGCCTTTCAAAAGAAAACCTTGTAATAAATGCTCTTGTTATGAGACAATGTCAGACTATATCAAAAATTGGTAATAAAGTCTTTATCGTGCCTTATCGTCTTTCGTGTGTTGTCGTATTCCTTAGTCACATTTTAAGTTAACTAGTACCTAAGTCCGGACCTTTCTGCGCATTGGCACCGTAGGTATCTTTGGGTGATCGAATTCTGTATATGGTAAGTGTAAGCTAACTCGGTGCACTGAAATATTTGGCTTATATCTGCTTCATCGTTTTTTTTCAGGCTAAATATAGTAGCGAAGACGGCCAGCACCATTTTAGTCCGATTAATGAGCGAGCGCTTTATCACGTGCCGAAAATTATATTGGAGAAATAAACCTTTTGAAGGTAGACCCCAAAAGAAAACTTTCTATTGTTTTCCTGAGTGACAGCGCCATTTCGATGCTTTACGTTTAGTGCAGCCGCAGGGACCGAAAAGTAGCTGTGCAGTCAAGGCAGATATTGAAATTGAGTATAGCGGAAGAGAGCCAAATGCTAATGCTCACGCAAAGGCACATACGGCAACACCTGCAACTTAAAACAACGAGTCTATTGAATACTTCAGTGCTCAACAAAGTCATTCAGCCAGTATCGTGTAAGTGCTTTGTTAGTGCTGTGTCGGCAGACCCGAAAAACATCGCTTTGTTTCAAATGCCGCCATCGAGTATCCTTTCTGACTCCTACTGCCTGTCATTTCGAAGTTGAAATGACACACGAGCGCTGAATTTATCCTTCGGAAACCACAGCAGCAACGCAGGCAGTCCGTGTCTTCGAGGGGAGGCCTCCTTAACGTCGAGGCTATGCCCGACGAGACATTTCGCGTTTTGACAAGGCGGATTTTCCACTCGTCTTCAGTACCACGCATGCTGACAGGAATTACGACCTCGAGGAATCCTGGAGAACAGACACCAGCCAAACAAAAAAGAACCGTGGTGGTACTATACTTGCAGAAGCTTTCTCACATATTGAAGAACATCTCACAGCGAGGCGATGTAAGCGTGGACTTCTCGGCACCTAGTAAGCTCTCCAGGTTGCGTAGAGCGCTGAATCCTCCTCCTGAAGGCACAGACAAGTGCGATACGAGTCACCTTAGCCCTGTAGCACTGCGTGCGCAAGGAGTGGTTCGCAGATTTCCGCTGTCATGCGACAACAGGTATTACGTCGGGCAGACGGGCAGGAGGTGCCTGAACGTCCGCCTCAACGAACACAAGACCAACCTCTCCGCGACTACGGGCAGTCTTTCAGCAAAGCACTGCAGGGAGTGTGGCTGTACTCCAACCTTTAAGTGATAGGTAAAAACGAGGAGCAAGTCGGTCGTGCCAATTCTGAAGCGGCTGAGATTGAACGGGTGGCGGAAGGTTGTGTAATCAGGTCCTCCCTTTCGCTCCTTAAAAAAGAAATTGATTTTCTTGAAAAGCTCTTACGAGCGCTAGCATGTACCCAAGAGCAAAAACTTTGATTTGAGTTTGCAACCTTGTGTAATCACTCCTGAACCCAAAAGTGAAAGATCGACCCTGTCCGCTTGTTCTGCCCTCACTTCAAACAACAGCATCGTAATGGCGATCTGATTCTCACATGCCTTTTATGCATTCATTTCCCTCTCTTTCCGTCTGAAGCTGTACAATATGCTGTAATCCGGGAATAAAATCAGTCGCAAGTTCAGCTCTGTACCTGTGTGTCACTTCTCTTGTCCTTTTTTTGCTGTATTTATTTTTTAAGGCGTTCACGGGTTCGATCAACTGTGAAGCACCGAGGGATGGAAAGCATAGGAGTTACTGGCAAACCGCTATGGCGAAACTACCCGGGAAAGAATACTCTTGAGGTTTGTTGACGAGGAGCGTATCCATAATGACCTTACGTCCTTTTCGCTGTTGGTGGTTTGGTGCTGAATTTCTATCGCACCGAAAATCAACCTGGCTGACGGAGCCCGACCGGGACACACTGATTAACGAAGAGCCAGGGAGTGAGACGCAATATGTAATTCTTCAAGGCCGACGAGCAAAGACGCTCTGATTCACTTATTGATTGGCTTATTGGGTCAATCAAATCGAGCTATTGGTTTTCTAAGATGCACAGGTCACCAAGCTAGAAAAAAGAAAGCTTCTTGCCTATAACTCAATTTTACGACACAAACTTTAATACTCTGATTATTTCGAGCCCCCATCAAGCCTACTGTTCATAAGGCTTGAATCATTGCAAAATAGAGGTGCTAGGTCCCTCACCTCAAAATATTCTTCCTATACGAGTGCATCTAATAGAGAAAACAGCCGTCATAGTGCAACATCACGAACTAGACGGAAAGTGTCTCGTTCGATATCCTTTCATAAGCTTCATCTCAACCGTACACCTTACACTACCTCATAACTACGCCCGCTGCGACGTTAACACGCTTCGACCACTCCATTAAATTTCATCAGCCATTCGTCCTGTACTGCTCTACTTCATTTTTTTTGTTCATTTGGCAATTGAGGAGTGGAATCACCTGCTGAGACTGATAGCTGAAGAACTTAATGCTGATGAATTTTCGGAAGCACTAAAACCATTCTTATTGTCTAGTGCAGTCATTAACATAACCACAATATTGTTACGCACAAACAAGGCTATGTGCAACTGCATTTAGAGGCCCCACCGTAACCGTACACAACGAGGACAGCCCGCGCTGGGTTATCACTTCTTCGGCTTCTTTTTTGACCAACCATGAAACACAGCTTGTACTTGCGTATGTGCCGTAGCAATATTATCATAGTATCTGACACATCCTAAATTTATTACGGTGTATTCCTGTCCACCAGGTAAATCATCTCAACCTTCAGTACACACACACACACACACACACACACACACACACACACACACACACACACACATACTGTGTGTGTGTGTGTGTGTGCCGCATCGCTGTATGATTTTCTGGAAATATATGTTGTGTTATTCTTTCAGTTTTTCCACTCATGTGGGTAAATTTATGTGTCTCGCTTGTTTTTGTGTCTAGTTTTAATTTATAACTCTCACCTTCGCGAATGGATACACATACGCATATACAAGAGTAATTACACAAGTGTTCCTAGTAGCGTTAAGTTTTGGCTCTATGTGTGAGACTTTTACTGAGTATTATAATGCCCAACGGGCCTTTGCGGTAAATAAGAGGAAGCATAACGACCTACAGAAGCTTTCGCGCGTCGCTTCCCGGGAATTGTGATTAGTGGATGACGCCGTAGAGTTCCAACGTCGTTCAGTGAGACGATCTTAACACCGGAGCAAACAAAGGCTGAAACGTTCTGGATACGACAAATTCAGCTCGAAGAATGCGCAGGGGACATTAGCCACGTCGCATTCGAGGCACTGTACCGACACATCCCGTGCTGTGCGATATTCAGATCGTTTTGGAACTGAGCGGATAGCTTCGACTTGGTGCATGACTGGAAAGGGTGGCCGTCACATATGTCGACAAACATCTGGTCATACTGCCAAGAAGGCATCTCTTCACAGCCATGGTAGTGACTGATGAGAGCTTTACACGGTAGTATGGAAAGCACTACGATGTACACACGACAATACTATTGGATTATACGGCTCGGCAAGAGGTCAAGCGCATCATTAATACTTGCAATGTCTTCAGATGACACAACGTGAAACCTGTAAAAGTGCAATATGCACCAATGTCCCAAGACCGGCTTCTGGCGTCACGGAAGTTTCAAGTTGCGGGCTTTGACTTTGCCTGTCCACTGTATGGAAAACAGCAGGGGATAGACGAGGCTACATTCGAGGCCTAATTCTGCTCTTTAACCGGGCCACGACGAGAGTGGTACACCTTGAAATGTCTAGTTCGATTCCACCAAGATCTTTTTTACTAGCATTCCGCAATTTCTTGGCTCGCAGAGGAGTTAGTGTGACACTATACCCCGATAACACCCTCGCGTTTAAGATAGCACCACATCTGGAACATCTGCAATATCATAAAGAGCTCTCCATTCGCATATTTGCTATCAACCCACCTCATAGATAGGAAGTTTAGTATGTCCTGTTCACCTTGGTGGGGCGGCAGGCGGGAGATACGTACCAGAACAGTGAAGTCATCTCTACGGAAAGCGCTGTGTAAGAGCACGCTCAACAGCCAACAATCTAGGACGGTGTTGTTTTCCTGTGTGTTTGGTATGGTATGGTATGGAACAAGCATAAGAAATCAAACACTATATGCTTAGAAATGGTTCAGGAGAACGCCATCAGATTAATCAATCCAATTAACGAAAGCAGTATCTCTCCATCATCAAAACTATTGGATTAAATCTTAGTAAGTCAGCTGTCGCAGCTTGCAATGCCCGAAGTGCATACACTAACTTATCTAATTCATCCTCCCTCACTTACATCAAAACCTCTTAGGTGAACTTTCATCATCTGCGAGGTTTCACCATATGAACATTCTGCGCTATGAATCACGAATCCAGGCGTTTATACACAGTTTCCTCTTATTGCCGAACGATGTAAATGGTGTTATTCGCTGCCTTGGTGGTGGTTGTGGTTAACCTTTATTTGGTTCTACAACGTTTAGGGCAATAGGCACTAGACAGGACAGTGGGATTTAGCCTCAGCGCTGCAGCCAGGCCCTCCTGGACGTCAAGGCTGGAGGTAGTTGTCAAAGCTATTCGTCAGGGCCGGAGCACGGCTGAACAGCGGTCCATCTTGACCGTAGAGTCTCGGGTATTGTGATTGCCTTATCTCTTATCTCCCATAAGATGACGTTCAGCTTGACCGGAGCCGATCTGCAGATCTCCCATATATTTCAAATATATTCCTCTTCGGATGATTTTTGTGGATACTTGAAAGCTACCTATTTATTTTGGGTTTATTTATTTTTCTTTCCGCGTTACTGATACTTTTTTAATTTCTTTGATGCTTTATTGGTGTAATTACCCACTCCTGCCTCAGCACTGAAGAGGGCTTCAGTAAGTCAATACATATATGTCGAAGTGGTACACGACAGTGATGCTGACGCCTTCAGCCGCACTGCGCTGTTTACACAGATTTTATGCGTTTTAGATTGCAACACATTCTTTTCCACTTCATTTGAAGCACAAGGGCTGTCTTCTCTACGCTGATACCACAATTTATACTGCACATAACGACGCAATCATCCTCTACCAACCACTGAATAGTGACCTGCATAGTGTTCAGTCACGGTGCGAATCGAACGCATTGCGAATAAATCCACCGAAGGCTAATTTCTTGATCTCTCATTCCCCTCAGCTATTGCCAAAGAATTCTTCAATAAAGTTGACCCTTAACGGACACATCATTGAAACATCTGCGTCCGCAAAAATGTGTGCGAGAAGTCCTGGATAACCATGTAAAATTCCGGGATCGTGCTCATTCCCTTATTCAAAAAGTCACCTTGAGAACTGAAGTCATAGTCAAAACGTGACTTTTCATTTCGACCGATATCCTTCTTTCCTTGTATTCAGTATTTATTCGTAGCCTGACTGGTCCCTTTTAGCCCATTTCCGTGACCATCAGCCCTTATTTTTGGCAACCTTAATGTTTTGCTCCACGTAAACTTGTCAACCCTAAACTACTGATCATTATGTTTCGCCTCGTAATTCAGAAGTGATACATTCCTAGTTTTTCTGATCTCAAGCTTGTTATCACCACGATCACAAGGTTTTTAACTAAGTAAAATTTCCTCCTGCCTGAAGTATGAACTAATCATGGTCGAATGACGGCCAAGTTTTCACGCAGTATGCTGTGGAACATACTACCTTTAAAACTAAAATTATGCTCCGCGCACTCATTCCGCCAACGTCTTCAAGTTAATCTGTTAGATAATTTACTTCTTTAGTGAATTATTTATAATTCGTTGCCTTTGTGTAGTGCTTTCTTAGACTATATTTATGTACCTCTTTTTGTACATATTTTGCGGCTAATCCGCCCATGTTTGGCTTACTGATATAATCCTCAATTTAAGTTTGTTAGGAGGTCCCCCTGACAGTTCACACTTAACGACCTTGGATATATTCATTTGTTGCTCAATATAAAAAATAATCAGAAGCGTAGAACTTGCTTCAGTTTCTTCATTGTGTCGACCTCAGTATTCCAACCACACAGACAGACGAGCACAAGTATCGAAGAGTTCGACGCTAGGATGCACCCTATTGTTTCATCTGTTCTGTTGTGTAACGAGATCAAGTGTTGGTGTACTTGGTGTACTCAAAGTAGCTCTCCGTTCCGCAAAAAGAAAAAAGAAATGATGCAAAAAATCTGAATTTACCTTGTTTGCGCCTTAGTTCCGTGTGTGTACCTGTAAATAACATAACATGTTTAGACGTACACTAGCATTTTATGATGTCCGGCATATGCACTGACGAATGTTCCACAACCAGCAAACCACTTCGCTTTGAGATGGCGATGCATGACTTTACTCTTTTATTGCCGATATAAAACATGGCTTTGAATTTATTTGCACAAGTCTATTCCACAACACGAAATGTTATAGAAACTATAGTGCCAGATACTTCAGAAATAGAATCACTATCTAGGATGTTGATTTACTTAACCAATTTAGGCTTAAGAATTAGACGACTGTATGATTATAATTGCGTATAAAATCTTTACCGAAACATTAAATCGTAAAAATTAGACAACCAGAATTACATACCACAATTACTCGGAATTATAACACGGAAAAACGAATAAGTTAGTTGATATACACAGACGGCGCTTGCCAATACCCTTCACACAGTTGGTTAAAAAAAATTGGGGGACCCTTAAGCTTCGCCTTAGTTGAACGCGATAGCGAAATCGGGCCCCTAGTGGGCACTTCAACCACTCAGTGCGTACTTATTAAGGTGTGTTGTTACACACACACACGCACAGACACAGACACACACACGCGCGCGCGCGACATATCTATAGTAATGGTAGAAGTTTTCGATCTGTTTAATAGCACTTTGATATCAACTTCATGAAAATATTGTACAGTGATGTAGTCGCATGGTCCTGTATTATGAACTGCGCGTAGGCGTGACACTTTCATTCGTAAATGGTCACATTCTGTCGCCCTTCTTGCGTTAACTATCTGGCAGCTGTTCGATTTGTTCTTCTGGAGACATCTTCTGGCTAACCGCCACAAGCATCGCCTTATGGTCGGTGAAATGGCAAACAGCACATCGTCTAATGTTTGCTGTTTGCTTGATATGATATTGTCATGCAGTATTGTGACTAGAAGAGCGAGACGTAGAGAGCGTCTTCGGGCAGCCACTTCATTGGAGACCTTGTCCTATTTCGGCGCTGATACTCGACGACAGGCGCAGCTGTCTTTCGGCGGGTCACAAGAGAAAGAGCACCATGGCTTGGCAACGCACGCCGTTTCATACCCCGCAGAGTCGACACTAAGGATGAAAGTCGAACGCCACAGCATTATTGACGCGCGTTCATGTACCAGACGCCTAGTGTTACCCATGCGTAGAAGCAAGCCGAAGATAAAAATGCTAAGAGCGCGCGTCTGTCGCTTTAGATGAAAAGACGCCATGTGGCAATTTGTTCCCTGTCCTAGAACGACGGAACCATATAGGCTCTGCTGTAGTCGCATGGCCTCCGAGATGGCGGGCGCGCCCGACGTCTTGGAGGCCATGGTAGTCCAGACATGTTTTTCACAATGTCTCACAGATGGCCGCACATTATCTAGCGTTTGCTGTTTGTTTGATATGCTCAGTTAAGTTTATTCCTTCTACAAATCGCCGAATGGGCTCATTTTC
This sequence comes from Hyalomma asiaticum, assembly GCA_013339685.2. NCBI lineage: Eukaryota > Metazoa > Arthropoda > Arachnida > Ixodida > Ixodidae > Hyalomma > Hyalomma asiaticum. The sequence goes on from JABSTT010005019.1 coordinate 15,027, forward strand.
CTCGTGACACCTGCCGAACAAAATGCGTTAACGAGACTCCTTCCACTACCTGACATTTATGTGTTGTTTCTTTTTTTCCGAAGAAGTTCCAAGTAACATCTTGGCTTTGTGGTAGGACACCATCTTGCCACACAAACGGCCCGGGTTCGATCCTCAATGTTACCGAGGATTTGTATTGTTTATTTTATTTGCATCATTCTCGATTTTTCGCTCACGGAGAGACACCGACACCGACGGCGGTATTTCCGCGAAACGAGCTCTCTAACGCTTTCGCGTTAAAACCAATGGGAATGCAAGCGCCGTGAACTTTGTTGCGGGAAACGTCCCGCGAAATAGAGAAATTACTGGACATGTCACAATAGCTGTGGGTATCTCTGAACAATTTGACCACGCTCGTCGCTATACTAACGTCTCCGTGGACATTTCCAAATCCATCCCAGTTTCTCGAATGGCTTAATATGCTGAAGAGTGTCTCCAGCCGACATACTCACATACTTCGCATACCAGAGAACTCGAAAAATTTCGCCATGGCCGCGTGCGTCCCTACTGCGGGAACTTTGGCCATTAGATGCCTTCTGGAATACCATTTCATTCTCCTGGCCTGACTCATAAAATCGCCTCGAAGTACTAAGACCATTCTCGCGTCAATGAATGTCTATCTTGTGTCACAAACGGGATGAGGCGTGTCTACCTGTCTTCGATAAGGAACGCCTTGGTTGCCAGCTGGTCCTCAAGTCTTCTGACCCTCTTTTCTCAAATGCATTGTTTCGAAAGGATGGCTACCGTGAGCCGCTTCGATACTGTATTGGGAATGATGCTATATCCGTGCAGCAGTGGAGCACTATCTTCTGAAGTGGCGCGAACATGGAGCATAAGCTGCTTCTGCCATGACTCCTTGCAGTAGCCGCACTTCCGCCGCTCTCCGTTAGAAGTCAACGAAAGTTATTTAAGATGAATGATACCACCAGAGCTATCGATGTGAACTTCAATCGCGTGCAGCAAACTATTTTTAGGGGCGAAGCTCCTTAAAGCGGCACCCGTTCGTCCCTCGTCGTAGTCATAGTGCGTAACCAGTCTTACGCTTTGACCTCCAAGGTGGTGCCAGTGGGAGATTTCTCCTGTGCGTTGTTGAACAATAAAAAATTCGCAGCGTGCGCGTTAACTAAAAGCCGAATTATTCTGTCTCTCATTCCCCATTAGCAGCCATTGGCAAGTTCCAGTAGGAAACGTTAGTAGAAGTAGAAGTGTAAGTGTTAGCTAAAAGCCGACTTCTTCTGTCTCTCAATCCCATTTGCAGCCATTGTTTACCTCCAAGGTAGTGCCTGGTGAGATTTCTCCTGTGCGTGATTAAACAATAAAAATTTTGTTCAAAACGCCGTTGATTCATGAAATAAACCAACGAAAGACGCCAGATGTTTTCTAAAAGCAAAACGAAAAGACGCCAGATGTTTCTAAAGCAAAACGAAAAGACGCCAGCTGCTTAACGAAAGACGCCAGGTGTTTTCTAAAGCAATGGTTTTATATTCAAAACCATATCGCGATACAGGTTTGTCAATCGTTTAACGTCAATTTTATCGGGCGAATTAACGGAAGAAATTTCACGGTTTAACCGATGATTACTTCCAGGAGCTTCGCCCAATCTCATCATCATTCACCTCGTGGATCTGCCGTCAATTTTTTAAAACAATATCAACACCAGAGGAGAGAGCTGAGATAAAGCATCAGGTTTGAGGAAACTGCACCGTCCGAGAGTGTCTAGTCAATATAGGCACCGACAATAGTTCCGCTAAGATAGTGCTTGAATGGGAGAACAAAAAAACCTCAGAGCCGTTGGGGTGAACGACATGGGCAGAATAATCATCGTTGTTGTTCTGCATTCGGATCACAAGGCGCCAGCACCTACGCGCGCCAGAAGGCGGCCGAGGAAGATGATGACAGCCGCTTGAGGGCGCCCTCTTTTATGATTGGCAGAGTGGCATGGGGGCACCCAAGAAACTGCCTGTGATTCGAAGCGCCCGGGTGTATCACCTGTGTGGGTAGGTAAAAAGTTTCTGAAGGCACATAAAGGTGGTAAGTTCGCTATGTGGGCAGGCTTAACTCTGATGATCACCCTTTATTCGCGTGCACCCATGTCAATCGTGACAGTTGTGCCTGTAGGCTTTGAAAACCCTAAGGAGCCCTCATGAGGACGTGTAGGGGATGACCGGGTACTTCGCGACGTACGAAAGCGTGGCTGGCTGTGTGGATGTCTTTGCTGACCTGAACATCACTTGACGGTGCATCTTATTAGGAGTGGCACACAAGCTCGAAAATAGGAAGCCAGGTTTCTGCACATGTCTGGAGTTGTAGGAGTATTACCAGTTCGTGCAAAAATTTCACCGTGTAACTTCACGAGCTCTGCAGCTGTACAGCCAAGGTCATCCTTCGAGGCGCGCCCTCCTATCGGGAGAACAGGAAGTTCTTCAGTCCAAGTGGTCGAGCTTTGCGTGGTAGCTTTTTGTTGATGGAGAAGCACTTCAGGCATTCGGTATCTGAACGTGTGTGGTGAGTGGTAGTGCGGATATGGCGGGTGCCAAGGAGGCCAGTCAGTTCACGGACGAGGTGGCATTCATACTACGGGCCACGGTCGGTCTTAAGAATGCTCGGAGAGCCCAGTCGTAAGGCACTACCAGTCTCAAACAAAAAAAAAAAACACGGTGTATGCCGTTATCTTTGTCAGAGTGAAGGTCTCAGGCAAATATGTAGCACGTACCTCGGGAAGCTGGCAGCGGGCCAATGATGTCGATGTGATTGTGATGGAAGGAGGCATAGGGAGCATGGAATGAAAAAAATCAGCGGTTGCATGTGTCGTCTCAACTTAGACCATTGACGTCGAAGACATTTGCGAGCCCATCGGCACAAAACAAAGTTTACACTCGCAAACAAAGCAGGCAGTAACGAGGCGCTGGGTGAAATGAACCCCGGAGTGACTGGTTCTGTGATGTTTGTCGAACACCTCACGATGAAGTTGGAGCGTGAATAGTCGGCGTGTTCGAACTTTTAACATCTCACAAGTGATGATACCCAAAGAAAGTCGAAGGAGCAGATCGGACCGCGCTAGTGATGTTGCAGGAATGCTAAGGCCCGAAGCTCGACGTCTGAGAGGTGCGCCGTTGCAATCCCTCAGAAGTGAACTGTATGCGTTCAGAATACGTCGCTGTTGGGCAGGGCATCTTCGGTGGAATTGAATGGTCCTTCGATGTATCGAACATCTAAGGTGAAATTCAGTTGCCGTGTCTGTGTCTCTCGAGTGGTATAATTGTTATGACATTGAAAAGCCAACATCAATGGCTTGTTGTCTGTGAGCACGTCAAAGGTTGCTTCTTCCAAAATGGTTTTAGTACAGCAGTCTTTGGAATGTGTGCTTTCGCAAGATAAATTCGGTGGCAGGGCTCTACTAAGCCTAACTTCCTGAATATGACTGCTCCAGCAAGTCGTCAATGTCAAGGAGGAACGGTGCGCGCGTCATGTGCACGGTATTCACCGACTATAGGCCAATCCCCAGGATAATGCTTTGGTCACGTGTAAAGACCTGACGATCAACTACTCGATGAAGAGTGGATGATAGCTTGTTGTGGAATGTAGTGAAACTTCCTTCTTCTTGCGATGGCCACTCGAGCCCCAGTGCGAAAGAATACGTAGGCCCCGTGGTGACAATAGTGTACGTAACTTCATGACGCGCCGACCACGACATGATGAAGTGATTTGTCATCGCTTGAAATCAGAAAAGAATCAATGCGAAAGCAGACGGTGAAAGGTGCGGCGCTGTTCCGTCATCCGTAGTATAAAGTGCGCGGATGTCTTGGAAAGATGTACCGATCATCGTGTCCACAAGGCAGCGGGCGCGGATATCATCACTGAAGCGGAAATAGATACGAAAATGCGTGTCCAATTAAGGTTACGCCTGCGGCTGCCACAACCAACATCCACATAAAGGGGGTATCGCCGACGCTTTTATAGAAGTATTCGCTGCTTGAAGGGCCGTGGTTCTCTGGAGTCTGTGTCGGTTTAGCAGCACGACAGGACCGACGCTGACTTCAGTTTCCCCGTATCTTGTTTGTGGCGTAGAGCAGACAGCTTGCCGCACGGACAGACACACTGCTCGCCATCAGTGACTATGTGGCACGTTTCCTTGCCAACGACAACGGAGACTGCATAGGCGTGCGTTGGCACCCAATTTCATGTAATGTGTGTGGTATTCGCCGCGACGAGGGCGTGAAATGGCAGCTCGACCGGGCACACAATGTCCAACGACACGAAGAACGCGGACATTTGGGCGGACGGCCGCCGTGCATTCAGTATGAGCGAGACGTGAATCATTTTCTCCAGATGAGAGTGTCAGTCCTCGAGATATGACAGCGTAGCGCTAGATGTTGCCACAGAAGCTTTTGCAAACTAGCTAGTGATTGGGTCTGCTAGCTCTCTAAGGTTGTCTGGAAACGTTACATGTGCAGCGGTATCTCCGCCATGGTGGTCTAGTGGCTGCTGATCCGGCGATCGCAGGATTGAATCTCGGCCGCGGCTGCTGCATTTACGAGGTCAAATCTTGATGCCCATGTACCATGACATGTCAGTCCAGTTAGAGCCAGGTGGCTAAAATTTCCGGAGCTCCCCATTACGTCATCACTCAAGATTCAGGCTGGTTTTCGGACGTAAAATCCCACAAACTCGTCACTCTGTGGCTGCAGCTAAGGTGGTGAGCAAATATTAAGGCAGAGGTTGGGGAAAGAGCTTACGCAGCCGCA
>JABSTT010005020.1:0-19953 GCA_013339685.2 Hyalomma asiaticum
ACACTGTGAAAACGATCGGAGCGACGCAGACGCACTCTTGCCTTGGTAACGATGGCACAGCGCATGGCACAACTCATGTCTTAGCACATGTGTTGTATCCGCCCTAATTCACTACTTGTCTGCCGTGAGACATGCAATTGTTTCGAACTTCAGCAAACGTGTCTTGTACACCACCACGAAGAACGCGCCAATTACAGTGACGTACGAGAAAGTTCTGAAGTCATGATGCGGAGGCAAGACAACAGAATGTTGCACTTTCTGTGTTTATTTCGTTAATTCTAGAGTGCCTTGTGCATGCATAAACGCGCGCAGGGTCTCCCGCGAGAGGGGGCCAATTCTCACAAGGGCGCCCCCTCCCCCTAGGGCCTTGGATGATTACCTCTGCATTGCGCAATGACATGCTTTGCTAATGATGGTAACCCCTAAAATCATTAAATTTAAGAAGTCGTCATTGCAGCTACGCGGTCGCGTTTTCCTTTAAAACCGGGACGCATTGAAGTCGTTTAATTATTTACACACGGTGAAAAGCTGAAGCATATCCGAGGTGTCGCTGAGACCAGTTGTCAGAGTGTGGGATTCGGCGACAGGCAGGTTTGGATCTGCTTGTGTCCAAAAGGGGCTGCGTATAAATGACATAACTCAAAATATTTCTTTTTTATATTTTCGTAAATGTTATAAGAAGTTTCGCGCCTTTTCCTAGTAATCAAGAGGGTCACAGAGTGTGGCAGGGCCCCCTTGGCCCCCCCCTCATGTGCACGTCTACGCGTGCACGCAATCGGATTTTCGCATTCCGAAATAAATGGGCCTTCTCCATTCATTTCTTTTTCTTTAGTTCAATCCCGGCCGCGGCGGCTGCTTTTTCGATGGAAGCGAAATGTTGGGGCCCGTGTGCTGTGCGATGTCAGCGCACGTTAAAGAACCCCAAGTGGTCGAAATTTCCTGGGCCCTCCACTATGGCAAAGTGTACCCCCCGTATGAAAAAAAAAACAGAAAATAAAATTGGGGAAGCCCGCTCCACCAGCAGGTATATCGGGCATAAGCCAATTAAAAATAAAGAAATTGGGGCGGTGCCCAAAAGAGAGTTCCTGTGTAAAAGCCAATCCAGAGGTAAAAAAAGAAATACGGATCGGAAGCTAAACCAGCAATGAAATAATAAAGCATGAAGTGGTTCTGAAATTTTTAAGATTAGTGGAGAGGTTAGTGGAATGAAGAATAGAAGGCATTGGTATTCCGAAATTTAGAGGTTTTAGGTGTTAGAGTGCAGAGAGGTTGAATAAGTTAGAATAGAGGATAGTATTAGTGGGTACCAACTTGACGTGTTTGACTATGGCGTCTCTCATAATCATAGCTGGTTTTGGGACGTCAAACCCCACAAATCAATCAAGTTTTGAGTTCGTCAGTCCCTTTTAAGTATAGGCTTCTTCTTGCACTACCTTGATCCAATGGCGCTTAAGCCTTGTTCATGTTTTACCGGTTATGCACCGTGATTTAACTGCGCTTTTGCAATTGTCGAAAATACGGACCGCCCTTGTAAATCGCAGGACATTGTATATACAAGATTCGAGTATCATCCATTCGCTGACCATGTTACTTTATCTTTTCTTAACCAGAATGGATTCTGGCACTTTAGTTCGTCGCAACTCAGTAGCTGCAACGGTGTGCCCCACGTAAGGTAATCGGAGGCGTTATTGGACCAAGGACTATGTAGCTATTTAATTTTGTAAGAGCTGAATTTAATTTTTGACACCCTATTACGCACAAGCTCTTGCCATTGTGCAATGGCTCTCTTTGTTTATTGCGATCCTCGTTAGGCCGATTGATCCCATCTCACATCTCGAATACATGCGAAGATGTCTAGAAGGCGCTTGGTTTGATAGAGATAGGGAAAATTAGTCTGAGTCTCAACATCTTTGGGCAGAGAACATCCCTTTCAATGCTGCACCGTGTCGCCAAACTCCGCCTGCGTACTCAATACGACTGCCTGGAACACATGTTCGAAAATCTGCTGTAAGCAGACTTGACCTTTTCGCGTAAAAGGTCATGAACGCGACGACAGAAGAAAAAGGGATACCTCTTATGTGGCACATAAACAAAGGAACAGGAGCAATCGTCACCACAAAAATTTTGCTCACGCCCAGGTTGTATCGACGCGCCGCGTCATTCTCTCGCCATTCACACTCACCTCGAAACGCCTGCGAGGTGAGTGAACAAAGCTATATTCACTTCGTGTTGCTTTACTTGTGTGCTTTTGAGGTGTCACGTGAACGGCGCATTTATTATCCGCGTTGTCGCTGCCATGGGTGAAACATTCATGGCTCCGTAGTGGGTCTCTGATCCTGATCGGTTGACCAGAAAAGCTCAACACCTTCGCTGGGCCATGATAGTCAGGCAGCCTCGGTGGGAGCCAAGCGCTAGCTACAGCAATTGCAGCTGTGACACATCAGTGCAGGTCCGGCAGCGATAACTCAGTGACCGCATCAATGAGCTTACCTGCTTGTACCGGTGCTCGGAAGAGTACAAGCAGGTACCGGTGCTCATGCATCTCATTCAGGGGATGCAAGCAAGTACCGGTGCTAATGCATCTCATTCTCAGGTGGACTCTTGGCTGAGTCACAGAGCGCAGTCGCGAATCACTCGGGTAGTTGGATTTGAGAACTGTCTTTTGGATGACAATCAAATGTGCTCGTATTACACATATTTGCCGCATGGCTTTAATAGCCCGCACAATATTCTTCGTGTTGTCGACTTTTTCTACTTTCAGGTGTTAGAGCATTTTAGAGTCATTAATGTGAAGCTCAAGGTCACCGGAGATCTAATACATGCCATTATAAATTGGATGCATGGCTCAGAACAAAGTCTCCTTCACAAATCAAGCAGGTAATAGAATTTAATAACATTTTATTGTATGCCCTTACATTATTTCGAACTGATTCTAAGAAATAGCTGTCTTGTACCAACTCATACTACTACCAGATGAAACTTCAGCATGTTTTTAATGCAGCTAGTCTGCTGATTGCGTGAATCGAGCATTTATTAATGTAAGTTTTGCTTTTAATAATATACTGACTTCTGAGCTAGGCGCATCAGTCATTTCTTAGTGTACTTGTGACGGTCTACTGCATCTCGCGATAGGATAATAAAATACATAACGCTATGCGCATTTGAATGAGTGCATGAAGGCTCGTAGCATGCTATATAGGATTCAATATATGCGTACAGTGATATCGATGAGGTATGCTAAGTACGAGCTTCATTGTCGCTGTCAAAACCTTAAGCTCTAAAGATAACTTTAGGAATTCGCAATACAGTCTAAATAATAAGACTGGATTACGAAGGCTCACTAAAGGTGGCTAGTCTGACAGATCTCTATGCACTGTGACGTCTTTTAAAGAAGTCGTATCACTTGATTACAAGCATATGGTCAGTGCTGCGGGAAATAAGGATGTTTTATGATATGCATTTTTGCAGGATATCATGACTGAAAGCATTACGCCTTCCGAAAGACATCCTGTACATTGCGCAGCTCTAAACGCATCACCAATAACTCTGAATGAAGATGTTGAACTTTCTGAAATCAGCTGGGCAGAATCCGTCCGGATATAGCACTTTGCCCTTGAACGTTTTTTTTTTTTTTGGATTGCTGAGAACCTGCCTTATCCTGCGGCCCTCTCCAAGCACTATTTAACGAAGCCCACTGGTAGAACCTATATGGTAGCACGACAGCGCGCGTATAATTCGCTCGATAAACTTGTTTCTCCAAATGTTTTCGTTTTCGCGGCGATTTATATCTATTAAGAAAAGACATGTAGTGACATGTAGTGACATGTAGTGACATGTAGTGACATGTATTAAGAAAGACATGTAGTCGAGACATGTAGTGTACCGCGCAGTTGGAAAAATGCTAATGTAATCCTTATCCACAAGAAAGGTGACATAAAGGAGTTAAAGAATTACAGACCAATTAGCCTACTCCCAGTAATATACAAGCTATTTACAAAAGTAATTTCTACAAGGATAAGAGAAACCCTCGACTTTAACCAACCGAGAGAACAAGCTGGTTTAGGAAAGGTTACTCGACAATGGACCACAGCCACGCTATCAACCTAGTAATTGAGAAGTACGCCGAATATAACAAACCTCTTTATATGGCGTTTATCGACTACGAGAAAGCATTTGACTCCATAGAAATACAAGCAGTTCTAGAAGCTCTACGACGACAAGGGGTACCTGGCGTATACGTAAAACCATAAACAACATATACAAAGATTGCACAGCCACACTACTCCCACATGAGAAAAGCAGAGAAATCCCGATCGAGAGAGGTGTGAGACAGAGAGATACGATATCCCCGATGCTATTCACTGCATGTTTAGAGGAAATCTTTAAACGTCTAGACTGGGAAGACAAGGGAATTCGAATAGATGGAGCAATATCTCAGCAATTTAAAATTTGCAGACGACATTGTACTCTTTAGCAATGATGGAGACGAACTACAAAGCATGATTGATGACCTATACAAGGAAAGTATTAAAATTGGGTTAAAAATGAATAGGCAAAAGACCAAAGTTATGCTCAATAGCCTAGCTAAGGAACAGGAATTTAAAATCGACAATGAACCCTTACAATGTGTAAGCGAATACGTATACCTGGGACAGTTAATAACAGGAACTCCTAACCATGAAAAAAAATTCTCCGTAGAATAAGGATGGGCTGGAGCGCATTCGGAAGGAATTACGAAATCATGACTGGAAACTTACCACTCTCACTAAAGCGAAAAGTATTCAATCACTGCACTTCTCCCAGTACTAACGTACCGTGCAGAAACGTGGAGGATAACGAAAAGACTAGAGATGAAACTAAGGAGCGCGCAACGCGCAATGGAAAGAAAAATGATAGGGGTAACGCTAAGAGATAAAAAACGAGCAGAATGGATCAGAGAACAGACAGGAGTAGCCGATATTATTATATCAATTAAAACAAAGAAGTGGACCTGGGCAGGACATGTCATGAGGAGGAAAGATAACAGATGGACTGTAAGAGCGACGGAATGGATACCAAGAGAGGGAAAACGCAACAGAAGCAGGCAAAAGGTTAGATGGAGCGATGAAATTAAAAAGTTTGCGGGCATAAAGTGGAACCAACTCGCTCAGGATAGGGTGGAGTGGAAATCGTTGGGAGAGGCCTAGTCCTGCAGTGGACCTAAACAGGCTGACGATGATGATGATGATGATGATGATGAAAAGAAACCTTCAACAACACATTTTTTTCCTCGAGCACTCGTTTTGGCGAAGCTTCTGGTGAATCGGCACCGCACGCGTAGGACGACATGTCGAGTCTCAAGAAACTTTGTGAAAATGATGGGTAATGTGAAAATGGTCGCTAAATATACAGATGAAACATCACTCCCCTGTGATGTTTGTGAGAATGAGTGGTTGGCTTCAAGGGACTAACCGTTGGTCAGACAAGCGCAAATGAAGGGTTAAACATTTAGTCTCACAGGAACATGTTCGGAGTAAATGCAGGCTGGGAGCAATAAATGGTTTCCCAGAAAATTCTGGGGACTAAACAATTCGTCCTCTGATGGTTAAGCTCTAGGGGAAGAATATTTCATCCTTTAGGAACTAACGGTTGAGCAAGTCAGTTACATCGCAATGGGATGAATCACGCTACCCTTGTTGTGTCTTTTTTGGCTTAGAGTGCATCCTTATTAAATGCTACTTTGCGATATCAGCTGTTGCTTATACAATGTAAAGTACAAGGTATACTACCAGGATTTTAGCTAAATGTTTCTATGTAGATTACTTACTTATTCAAGCTCCAATCGAACTTTTCAAGTAATAGCATACAGGAAACACAGACGAAGAAGCTGAGCAAGAGAAACAAGCTGAGCGTAGAGAGAAACCATAGCGAAACAAGCTGAACATATCTACAGAGAAGCCCACGTCGTGCGGCTGAGAAAACGGCCGTCGAATTCGAAGGCTTTATGTTAACTGCTTGCTGCGATTGAGGAAATCGACATTTCTTCAACCTCAAGGCACTCGATCTTATATAACTCGGCAACAGACGTTATTACAGTTGCCTCAAAATGTGAGCTTGATTTTTGCAGACAGAAAGAAAACCACGCAGAAGGTCACTGCTACTGTCTGTGTCATGAATATTCCAGTTCTTGCGCACGCTCACACAGGTCATCATCATTCAAGCGAAGCTTCGATTTCAGGAGCTGTGGAAAGAGAAATCTAGTTGGTACAATGAACTACCAGAAGGTATTGCTATGCCGTGGCGTAACTGGCCCTCAGAATACTATCAAATTCCACAGACGGCTATCAATGGATGGGTGGACGCTTCACCAGGAGATCAAGCTCCGCAACTGCACCTCTTTGGTGACGCTGGCCAGAAACCTAATGGAGCCCGCGCGTTTCTTAGACATGCTGGATAGAGTAATCGCATTTCCACGCACCTTATAACGGCTAAGTCAATAGTAGCGCCTTTACATATGTTGACGTTGCCTGGACTCGAACTTCTTTGGTCCGGTGCTTGCAACTTACTTAGCGGCGTTCCTTAATAAAGATCTCTGAAGACGCCAGCACCAAATATGGAATGACCTTCTCGACCGAATTCACTGTAGCCCTGCTTTGATACAGGGGTTGCCATCGCAAAGGCAAGACTTCGTTCAAACCATGAAGCTACGAACATCTAGAGGTTTGGCACCAGTTTTTGTAGAATAAAGATTGCGTTTACGTAAGAACGAGACTGTAACACCGCCATAATATCCATGGCGGATGCTGTCACTGATCCTCTCTTCCTTCTCGGTGCTGCCGATGTTCGCGCTGATGCTTGCACAACAGAAGACATGTCGACCGGATTATGATTGCCAGGCAGGTATACCAGAGCGACCCCGTCTAGGCACTGTGTTAAAACAGTCGTCAGTGTAAAGAAGTTCGAAGTAAAGCTAAATTTTCCCTCGCGTCGCAGCTCATGGGCATATAGCATATCTGGCGCTGATATCAATTACACTTGTGCACCTTACGTCGTTCAGAAAGACTCGTTCATTCGTTCCGTCAAACACGTGCGCTTTATGTCTTTGTCATTTCATGGCAAATACGTTGTTTCATAACATCGAAGTACAATCATACGCCTGCAGAATAAGAGCTGAAGGATGGAGGGAATGCTAATTACTAGCCTCGCTAGTATACTATCTCCCTGTGGGCACTTGACCTCGTGAGAAAAACAAAACGTATCTCTCAATTTTTTTTCTTAGTCTGCGCTCAGAGAATTCCAACATGTGGCCGGAATTCCGGTCAGGTTTCCAAAAGCTCTTCATTTCTTGCTTCTTGTCTGCTCTTGCGCTTCAGAACCATGTTTTCGTCGTATAGACTTTTGGGGTTTTGCTGTATTTGAAAAGGTTTCTTTCATAAAGGGACACTAAAGCAAACAAAAAATTCGCGCATTAGTTTACTAGCCTTTCACAATGCCAAAAATACCAATCTTGCAAGGAGAAGACCCCCCGGTAAGCTAGAAAATGCGCAAAACGAAATACGGGTGGCGACGCCGATCTGAAGTTCCAGCACTAATACGCAGGACGTCACGGATAATTGACGGCTTCTGTTAAGGCCTACATAACTATTTATCGCTAAGGAAGACTATATTGTGTTCCAGGTAAGCCAGAGACTTGACACAGGGAAATTCAGAACGTTTCATGGAGCAAATTTGGCAAGAATACAAAAAAAAAAAAGGAATTGGCCTTCTGACGTCACGGAGTCGAAGTTCCGGCGCGAATTTCAAGACTGAAACTTTGAAATTTATTTTCTGTTTTAATATTGAACATAAAATCTCAAAATTAATGACACTTGGTTTCTCGAAATATGTCGTCATTCTAAACAATTTTACATCTTCACTTCACAGTTCCTTTAATACCCAATATCAAGAACACGCCAGGAATTCAAGATATCGTCATTCTTTTACGGGGCTGAACCTCACAGACACCTTATTTTTTTTCTTTTTCGTGCAATATTGGGCAAGCACCCACGGCAGTTACTGCTTTATGGAGCCCCCGGGGATTGATATCGGCATGCTGCATACGTTGCGCTCTACGAGCAGCTGACCAGAGTGCTTCCTTCACAGCGTGAGCGTACGTAGGTAACGTTGGGCCCCAGAACTCCTTGCAGGGTAACGAAGCATCACGCACTTTACGTCATCAATAGCGCCCCACCACGGAAGCGGAACGGACCGGTTTTCTCAGCGCCAGCCGGACGCGTTCATCAAACAAACGCCTTTCCGTCGAGCCACTCTTCTAGCGCGAGTGCCTCCCGTGGTGGGTGCTGCCGTTAAGACAACAAACACACCGATGTAGTCCACTTAATAGCCCCGCTCGGCACGCCGAGGAAACTGAAAGCACGCAAAATGCCTCGTGAACGATGCGAGGTGTCGCGCTCCGGCAATGATGACTATAGACTTACTGTATCGGCTCCCTTGGGAGTCGGTGCTGTAGTTCTATCACGGACCAGGCCGAAACACACTGCGAGTCACTCTCCAGGCTCTCTCCGTTTAGTGTCCTTCCTTGGCTCCCATACGTCGTCGATGTCAGAGCAGGGCATCTAAATCACGCCGTCATTTATTTCTTTATTTGTTTATTTATTTACTTATTTAAATAAATAAATAAATAAATAAATAAATAAATAAATAAATAAATAAATACGTCGTCGATGGCAGAGCAGGGCATCTAAATCACGCCGTCATTATCATAGCCCTCCGCGAACTGCGCATGTCCGTTTGACGTGTGCCGCGTCATCAACTACACTAGAAGACGTCACATATATGGCCGTTTTCTAATCGGTATCTCTAATTCACCGCATCATATACGTCCAGGATGACAGCACGTATACAGAGAACAATAACTGGTGAAACGCGCCATCAGACAGTTTTTTCGAACAGCAGGATTTTATAATTCGGTTTACTCATCCAGAACTAAAAAAGCTCGGCTGCATTTCCTTTTCCCTAGAGTCGAAGACCGCATTTCCTAAGGACCAAGTAGGGTCGAAGAAGGCGGGGCAGCTTAAATTTTTCTTTCTTTTCTCGAAGAAAGCTATGCCCTACAACACCGCACACAACTTTAGTAGAACTGCGCGCCACTTGAACTCGCTTCCGCAAGAACTAATGCCGCACTTTCTTCCTCTTCGCAGACGCTTGTAGTTGAAGTGAGGTAAGGAAAGGGAGTGAGGGAGAGGTAGTCCTTCAGCAAAGGCTGAGGCGGTAAAGACAAAGGCGGCGCCCTTGCAGCTGCCACGCCACGGGAGATCTCAGCCGGGCGATGCCGACCGCTGCATGGGGTCGCGTGAGAACGCCGCGGGACGTCCGCACTGAGCCAGCAAGCGTTGCGGCTTGCGCCAGGTCCTCGGGCATGACGTCTTCTTCGCAGTTTAGTGCCTTCCAGCCTTTTTTTTACTGAGACGGCGCTTTTCTGACGGAGATATCTGGTGAAAAGCGGGTTATTGACGTTGTATTTCATGCTACACTTCGTGGTCGTTTTACTGTTATAGCTTTTCTCGAGCTGTTCACGGGCGGAAATTACTACACAGTTGAAGATGACAGCACGCGGTATTGGTAGCAGTGACATCAGAAGCAGTGCCGCTACTCTGAAAGAGAGAAGCTGCTGAATTACGGAGAATTCAGTTGACGATCTACCTGTCCATGCTCTTCTACATCCTTTGCTCATTCCCTACAGGTGTCTCCGGAATGATGACGACCGAATAAGAAAAAGAAGGAGATGCGGTGTCGACAAATAGGGTGCTGGCTTATAGGCGAGAGCGAAACTTGATATCTCTTGAGCGGTTCTTGATCACTTCCACATAAACACAATTTCAAGGTGCATTTCAAGGCTCCGCCCTGCCACGGTGCTCTAGTAGCTAACACTCGGATGCTGATCCGAAGGTCGCGGGATCGAATCCCGGCAGTGGGGGCTGCATGCTCTCCACTACGGCGTCTGTCATAATCATATCGTGGTTTCGGAACCGCCCCCCCCCCCCCCTTCACCTAAAAAAAAGGAAATCAAATCATTTCACGGCTCCTGGGCAATGGTTTCTATATTTCTCAGCGCCCCTCTCGCTGCCCCACAGGTTCCCGAGTATCACGTGAAGTGGAGTCATTATGAAGATAATAGATTAATATACTTAGGTTTTGCCTATGAGTAATTCAAAATGCGAACTACGGATGGGTGCCGATCTTAATATATTAAATACGTGGAGTCCGGAAACGAAAAGCTTATGAAAATCTTAAGCGCAATAACGCATACCTCTAGGGTTTTCTGGGATTCTAACTTTGCGAGGGAACAAAATATATTTAAGTAGCCTCGAACCCACCTATAGAAGTTTCCTCTGACATTTGCATGTTCAGTAATACCTCCAAAATTCCATTTCAATCAGAAGTCGCGCTCTGAGGGTTTCCGAAATATTTACACTTGCAGTGGAAGGCGATTTCACAGAACTGCATGAAACTGTCGTATCTCTTTCGTCTCAAGACCCTGCGTCGTGCTAAGCTTATAAGAGCAGCATAAGATTGCTATGACCTTATCCTCAAAATGTCAGCCATCGCTAGCTTATCTTTTGTCATAACCTCTTCTAAATACCCATTCGTAAATTACCATCGTTCATGCTATACCCCTCCAATGATGTCTTTAAAGGGGTCGGCAGCAGAATATGCAGCCCTCTGGCAGCCATCTTCCCTGCTTCGATAAGCATTCGACATGCTGATTCCAAAATGTATCGGTGCAATATTCAGTGTACATTTATTAACACGCACCCATTTGAATAGCGTTCTTTAGCTTCCGAAACAACCATGCGAAACCACACGCTGCATAGGCACTGTTCGGAGGCGTCACCTCAAGACACTTAAAAACGTAAACATTTCGCAACTTTCGTGTACCTTGAAATATTAGATTAGCATGAAAGGTAGAAAGTAGGCAGATAGGTGGACTAAGTACGTCCCCGTCTGGTGCCGCCGTGTGGAAGCAAAGATAAGGCACGGTTTCGTTTCCCATGGCCTCCGAGAGTGGGCCGAACGTCGCAGGACATCGTGGCTGCTAAGATGACGTCAGCTGCAGAGTTGAGGAGGGGTACGGGGGCTGGGAAATCGAAACCGCAGTTTTATCGCTATGAATCAACCCAGGCGATGCAGCAAAATAATGTTTATTATAGATTGGAGGGCCAGGAGTCCGAATACACGCATAGTAAAAGGTCTTCAAAAAATATAAAAGAGAGAGAGATGTTTCAGGATTTCTAAGGAAATAAAACAACGTGAGGTGAAACGGATGAAGGAAAGAAAGGACCGAAGAAGCAAGAAGTTCCGGGAAATTTTGCCGTTTTTAGGCTTTGAACTCCGGACCACACCCTCCGAAGGAGGTCGTCTTAAACACTAGACTATATACCCAAGCTTGCGCAATGTGAGCATATCTGAATCGTATGAATACCTTTGATTTTCTACCAAAGAAAGAAAGAAAGAAAGAAAGAAATATACACGCAGTGCTTTGCTTAGCCTCGGTTTGCTGATGACGGAACGGCTCCTGATTTTTTTAGCCGGCACGTTGTCCCACGTGGGCTTCTTTTTACGTGTTAGTCAGCTTGCTGCTTTTTCATAATAGGACGCATAGCATTCCTGCACTGCGGGGAGCTCGCAGTCATCTTGTCGCTATGTGCCAAAGGGGGCATACGGGATTTATCCGGCTATCAGTGCTCTGCAGACAATGCAATTGGTGTCTAAACGCGATAACCTGTGAGTACCATCTAACTGGCAAATTCGTGAAAGCGAATGTGCAGTTTATGTTTCATTTCTCGAATATTCCGAACTAGCCCTTTTTTTCGTTCTATCTATTCCTTGGCTTTTGATAATTCGGTTTTGGCACTCTTGGGACGCGGGGATAAGAGGACACAATCATTTGATGGTATGTTGTCCTAACGTGATAGTAACGAAAGAGAAGGAGTAAGCATTTGCAAGGTGCAATAAAATAAAGCGAAATTGGAAGTCTGGCAAGAGTGGTGCTGTTTCTCACCATGGACGTTCTTGCAGTGCGCTATTTTTTTTATTGCTCTTATATACTTACAAACTGCTGCTCCCATTTTGACTGCGTTTTGCAATGTAGTAATTAACAGTAGTGGGGTTAAAATTACATACCAATCTATGTAAAACCCTACAAAACCCGCGGCTTTATATAAATGATTCGATGACAATACCTATAATCAGAACAGCACCAATGACCATGAGAATAGATAACTAACGTTTAAAATATAGGTGGTAATTGTGTAGACACGGAAGCGGAAATGCATATTTAGGATCGTCACTTGTAACTCAAGTTGTATAGCAGAAGCTGTGCCTTCCTCGCAAATTCGCTGATCGCGGCAAAGTGTCTTTTCCGCCTAGTGCCACACACGTGCAGATATTTGAAAATTATTACCGTCATTTATTAGGATTATGGAGAAAAAGAAACAGGACTAGCAACCGCCACCACCAGGCAAGCACATATATCTTTCTGTGACTTTTTTCTGTGAATTAAATGTTATTAAGGAGAGGTGCCTATGAGTGGTGCCGGTTACTCCTCTTCTTTTACAAGGTGGGTGTCGTCACGAAATTATGAGCAATTCATAAACCTTAACGAATAAGCACTCGGACATTTTACACATACTCAGAGTCACTGCTACATATAACTGCGCACGAAATGTGAAAGTCGTGTAATACAAATGTTCGCACAGCAGCACCGACCACACCACATACTTCCCACACAGTTGAACACAGTTCAACCACACAGTTCAACATGTTCATGTAGCGCATATTGTTAACCTTCAAACTGTCTCTCATTTACCGAACCTCAGCCACAACAGACATGTTCACAGCAGCAAATTGAGCAACAAGAAGACGATAAGAGAAATGTGTAACCAACAATACCTGTTAATAATAGCAATGTAGGCAATAACTTCACGTCAAGATTGCTTTTCCACATAACTATGCCTAGAACAACAGCGGAGCTAAAATCCCGCGAATACGCGAGATCAACTTCTCTAGGATACACGCTACTGGTTACGATTTAGTGCAACGCATTGCATAGTTTGCTTATGGAGGTGCAGTTTGTTAGGGCCGTCAGAGTGTGTCTAAGTTACGTATCTAGTTAACGACGGTGGCATTCTTCTCATGCTCCGGCATGTGCGCAGTTGGGTCCGCGTTTTGTATTTATGTGTTCTATGCTTTCAATATGAGTTCTTTGGCGAGAATGCCCTTGTCCTTGTCAGTTCTCCTTTAGTATTTGTTAGTGCTGCGCTGTCAATTCATCAAAACAAAGAACTGGAGGCTTAGTTTTTCAAATGATCCTGAAGTCGTGAGTATAGTGGGCTTCGATTAACTTTCGAGTTTTAGGTGTCAGTATATTCTCGGGTATAGGCTATAGTTTTTGCGAAAGCATCGTTTTCACCCGTTCATCAGGACAGTGTCCTTTCAAAACGTACTTGCTGGCCCTGATATTCATGCTTTTGATGATACACATGGACGTTGGTCTCTGGTTTATACATACACGGGACTATTTCTGTGTGCCGTCTGTTGGAAAGTTTCGCTGCTGGACATTTGTCGTAGTTCTGTCTCTGGGAAAGTTAATCACTTTCTTCGCTTTTGCTCCTTCAGTTTTCTGTCCGCAACAGGAACAACACTGATCTTTCTTTCTTGTTCCTCATCTCATTTAGACAATATTTAGGTGTTCCCATTACTAACACCCTTTTACGACAGTATCATATTGAATATGTAATCAATTCTGCTAATCGCTGTCTTGGATTTTTACGTCGCAACTTTTCTCGAGCCCCATCTTCTTTGAAGCTTAGCCTATAAAACCCTTGTAAGGTCAAAACTTGAATATGCTTCATCAATTTGGGATCCATCTACATCTCATCTCACATACATGCGAGAAGCCATTCAGAATCAGTCCGCGCGTTTCATCGTATCCAATTATTCCCGTAGTGCCAGTATATCATCCATCAAAAGTAGTCTCGATATCTGCCTGACCTGTCATCAAGAAGGAAGCTCGCCCGTTTATGCCTGTATCATAAAATTTATTTTGCCAATCCAGAAATTAAAAAATGACCTCACCACCCCAGCTACGTACATGTCAATGTGAATCGACCACAGCCACAAAGTCCGAGTGCCAAGTTGCCAGACAAACCTCTTCTTCAACTCATTTCTCCAAAAACAGCATCTGAATGGAACCACCTCCCCGCCTCGGTCGCCAGCAACTCAGACCATTGATCTTTCCGAGCTGCTTTGAGTGATATCGTATGACATTCATGTGTAACCACTCCTCTCTGTAACGCCATTTGGCAATGAGATATCTTTACTAAATAAATAAACAAATAATTAACGGAAAAGCGGGCTTGACTATTTACATAATGCGGCGTGATACTACGCGTCGTGGGTGAAATGGAGCACAAGAACGAAAAAGAAGCCGCATACCCAGCGCTACACTTACAAATCAAATATATCGAAAAGAAGAAGGAAGAACAACGATGTACATGAGTAGAAAATTAGTACTACAAAAAGCAAAAGCGCCAAATGCATTCCAACCCCCCCCCCCCCTTTTTTTTTTCCCGGTAAAGCGATATACTTATCTCTCACCAACACGTAACCACTACAATATACGATTTGGCGTTTGCATAGTGTTTTTGGCAAAGACCACAAGTAAAATGGTATCATTCAAGTTATTGAGGATGTTGCTCAGGGGCGGTCACAGCAAAATGGTGGCACGATAAAACACGCCAACAAGCTTTTAAAGAGAAGCGCGAGTTGTGTACAAAATATTGGTGACATGTCCCAGAGGTTATGTCGACGTAATAACCAGCCATATTGTCTAAATATGTGATTGCGTTAACGTAGCCATTCTTCAAGATCTTGGCCTTATCCATACCCGGTTCCAGGTTGAGCTATGTGCTGATGCCAAGCAATGTTCAGAACAACTATACCGCGCAGCATAGGTATCGTGGCACGATCACCCGGGGAAACAACAGAGTGTTAGTATTATTACGCTCCGTATAGAGCTAACACGTACGTATGCCACATTTCATTACTTTGTTTATGCAGGAGACTGGTTCCATGAACGCCCCACAATAATGTACTCGAAGCTTGTCTTTTTTCTTCTCTTTGATTTCAGTTTCTCTGTCACCGATCCGAGATGCAAGGCACGGGAGGCAATCACCGGGAAAGATTCCAAGAACCGACGTATCCGTTCCCCGAAAATGACCCCCCGAAAGCTTGGACAGTTAAGTTTTGGGTCCCTTTGGTCCACTACCAAACGCCAGCAACGTTTCAGGACCGAGAGAAAGTCAATGATGATCAAAACAAAACGAATATGCTTTTATTGAACAGTTTTAAAGAACGTGCACAAACACGGTTCTTCACAATACAAACAGATGGGCTACAACATACACGGAACCTACTAACACCAAATGTACAAGCTCGTGCATGACAATAGAGGACAACACACAAAAACAGTTATATTCACCAGGACCACTCGAAGTGTTTCCTCAACGTAGAGCTTGACGGTTGGTCCGCGGAGCAGCATCGTTGAACTTGTTTCTTCGTTCACTGTGTCACATCTCACTGATGGCAGACTGCTGGTGACGGCCGGTACTCGATTCTTTCAATTGACTTCGGAGGGCACTGTAGACGTTTCGGCGCACGTCACGTGACATGAGCACGCCCAAAGCTGCGGGAAGGCTCTCGATTAAACTGGTAGCTTCCTTGCCTCGGAGGCGCCTCCTTCTCCTTCGCATGTCGCGGTTAGCGCCCGCGCGTACTCCCCGCTTGTTCCTACACTCCTCGTCTGTCTCGCGTGCTCATCCGCTGAAATGCTACGACTCACTCTTGCCTCCATGTAGCTCTCCAGTATATTCCATAAAACGCCAGAATTGCGCCGTGTACTCTTCGGCCCGCCGCTGCGTGCGTTGAGCCTTTCGCTGAGCACGCCGATTTTTCTTCGCACGGTTTGATTCGGCGTGGCTTCTCTAACACAAGGTCGGGCTCTTCGACGAAGTGGACCGTATTTTTCGACACTGTAATTAAAATTGTTGTTTCCTTGTTTTGATTTGGTTTCAGTAAACTTCAGTGGAAAGTACACCCCCTCGTGTTCTGTCACCCTTGTTTATTCTTGTGTTTCGTTCACTCACGCTACAGAAGTTTATTATTTCTCTCCTAGCACTTCCCATAGAGCAGGGCAGCCAACCTGGCTTAGTTCTAGTGTCCCTGCTTCCAGTAATGCGTCTCTTCCTTATACTTTTTCTAATGCTTACAGAAATTTCATGAATTGCTATCAGCCACGTGGATACATAAAAATGCACGTAATATTCAAACAGATTTATTGGGTTTCTAAAGTGCATATACTGGCGGCACAGTTAGAACACTGAAAAATTTCAGCGCACGCATTTCTTCGGGCAAAAACGAAAGATCAGCTAGAAAATTTCGAGGTCGCGTGCTGTTACATTATACGCATTTCCCTCTAGTGGCAAATCAGGAAGGTTTTTGGGTAACAGAACAGCGCCAGAATTCAAGATCTTTTTCTTTTTTATTTCTTTTTAGGTTGGCACAGGGTCCCATGGGCCTGTCGGTTATTCCTAAAGACATCTCGTCCGAACAGTTCTAGAGCAAGTGGTTCTTTGTTTGTTCGTATGAATGTGGACTTGTACTTGATCCTCGTTCAGTAACTTTGCGGGGAGAGACCTTCAGCACCGATGTAGCCATTTCTTTAAAAGCGATGTCCTCGCTGAAACAGACGCGTTATACGGCGGCGACCACAAGGGGACAGCACTGACGCTGTCGCGCGGCATCGGTATCGGCGGCAGGTTGCCAAAGCGACGCCAGCCATCGGTCGCGAGCCGCCGTGCGACAGCCCGCGTCGTGTTGTTCCGCCCCTCCTATTTCACACCCGCTGTCCCGTCCATCACTCGCACTCCAAAGGCACCGCCACGGCACGCCGCTGCCGCTGCTCTCTTAATCACGGCCCTAATGTTGCGTCTCCACCTGCCTAATCCGGGCCCCATTACACACACACAGACACACGACGCATGTGTGCGTGGGCCGCCCCCACGCCGACAACGGAACGTCGACGTTCCTCCTCCTGCTGCTTGCGGTGCCGTGCCGTCGACTAGCGTCGTCGCAGCAGGCCGTCTCGCTGTGTCATGCCAAGGGCTGTTTGTCGCACGCGCTGTCTGCCGCATATCCCACCTTCCATCCTCCAACCTCTGGGGCGCACCCTTCTCTCACAGTTCTCGAATACCTACTTCATTGTGGCAGTTCGCTCGCATCATATGCGAGTCGAAGCAGCCTCTTCGCTACGGCTCTCTCCTTATAAGCATGGCCGAGTTTTATGTCTTCTATTTCTTTCGCGCCTTTATTATTTTTTTTTGTTCGTTTCCTTCTTTTATCGCACGCAGGTTCTCAGTAGCGTGCGCTGCTAATACCGTTGTCCTCCCTCGTCATCTGTCGCCCCCTTCTCGCTCTGACCTGTCACCTTCCCGCTGTCCATGTTCCTGTCGCCTCTCAGTGTACGCTCGTGTTTCCGCGGCCGCCTTGCCTGGATTGCCCCGGTGGGCCGGCTATGTGTGCACGCGATTTCTAGGCCGCTTTCTCGCGCTGAGCTACGCTACCTCCTCTCTTCGTTCCATTCTCTGGCACGGATACCCTTCGATGCCGATGCCTTGAGTAAGGGGTACATGCCGACCACGCAAGATCGTTTTCGCTTCGCCACATTCTTTCGTGCGACGTAACTCGCGAGGGTCACAGCTTTTGTTAGCTCGTATTTTTGTGTGGGACCAGACTGAAGTGCTTTTTGTATCTTGTCCTCATAACGTCGCACGATTGCGTCTGCTTCCTGTCACCTCTTCTTATTTCTGAATGTCTTAGAACCTTGCTAGAGTTGAGGCATGGGCTAGTTTTATGGTTGCAAAGGGGACAAACAGCGCTGAATTTCCGAGAAATGTTGAAGACTGCGCCGTGATTGCTTGGTCTTCTTTTGTGTCTTGTCAAAAACTCAGCGTTGCTTGTCCCTTGTCCCCTTTTGCAGCTTTAAAGCCGTCTGAATCTCCCCCCCCCCCCCCCCCCCTTCTTTGTACTACTCGGTAACCATCCTACTGATATACCAGCGCACCAGCGACAATGCCACGCGGCAAGGAAAACGAGCAGTTCAGAAAGTGTCGTCGCCCTAGGCATGGCTCTCACCACTTTCAGCCATGACTGAGGGCACTGCCGCGGCCGTCGTGATGGTATCATCTACATATAGCATCTCACTTGCATGTGAAAACGCTGCACTTCGTTCACGATGGCCTAAAGATTTCCACGACCAACCGGCCAGAGTGAAACCATGTTCACGGTAAGGATGCCCGACTCAACAAACACGCTGACGCGGCAATGGAATTGCAGGAGTCACAGCAACAAGAGGGTAATCTGGGAATTTCATTTCCAAAATGTGGACCCGGCATAACCGCATTACAATACCCAGCCTATCCTATAAAAATGAATGGATACGCCACCTCGAACTAATTTCAGGGCTGTATGAACAGTAAATCTTAGAACTAAATCGAAAAAGAATCGAATACTCTTCCAGTAGTATTTGAATAGTAAGGCAAAAATCTTAACAGCACCATTAAAATTCAACAGCAGTACATTTGAAAGAAATATTCATAAACACTGCTAGGAACATCATGGTTAGAGATAGCCGAAGAAAGGCTATTATGCCAGGTATAGGCTTGCGCGTAGCAGTGACTAGAAAAGAGCCTTTCATGTATTAAGTAGGTGGCGCTTGACCGTATATTAATTTACCGCTTGCCTATCACATGACCAAGACCATTTACCATTATTATTTCCCTTAAATTTTCCACGACTTGGGTTCAGGATGGTCAAATGGCGTCCAATCTAGCTTTATTCCTTCCTCCGTGCGTAGGAACATGTTGGAGAAGGCGCCGACGTATATCCTAAGATCTCGGCGAAAAAGAAAAAAACTGCCAACATCATGATAATCCCAGGGGATAGATCACACTTTCGGTTCCGCGACAATGACATTTTAAGCAAGAACGCCTAGATCTGGGAATCCCTCCACAGTCTTGCAAGATGTTGTGTTGGATGCTACTTGGTAATTCAATGATTAAAAAAAATAAACCCTCGCAATTCCAACGTTTCCTTCCTTTGAAGTTTTCTCGTCGGGACTGACTATTCATCATTTGTTCGAAAGGTATTTCGTATATTGTTACGGTGTTTGAGCGCCAAGGAAGAAGAAGATGGTATCTGTGTGGAAGTCGACGAAGTTTGTTTCGAGCAACAACCACCATATTGGCTGCATGGCTATTATCCTTCTCTAAATACCTTGTAAATATATTTGCAATATTAGATTGCAGTACCAAATCGAATAGAACGCTATTGGATTCGTTATTCCAAATTTTCGAGCATTCGCACACCTCTACTAATTTACAAAACGCAACGAACCACTGGTCACTGCCGTACTAGAACAAGGTAAGATCCAAATAATCCGGCATGGCGTAGAGTGCCCGGAGAGGGCTCACGATGTTGCGGAACTCCCTTCCAGCAAACGCTCA
This sequence comes from Hyalomma asiaticum, assembly GCA_013339685.2. Lineage (NCBI taxonomy): Eukaryota > Metazoa > Arthropoda > Arachnida > Ixodida > Ixodidae > Hyalomma > Hyalomma asiaticum. The sequence continues at coordinate 19,602 of JABSTT010005020.1, forward strand.
CGTAACAGCGTCGACATCTGTACTGGTACAGCCCGCCTATAAGGATACGAGTCCCAACGTCACCACTCGTAACGAAGGCCAGCACACAAGCAGAACCTTCACAGCTAATAATTGTGGGAGGCTAGCGTACGACACACCGAGCGAGGCTACATGAAATGCGGACATAAGAGAACTGAAATCTGGGAAACCAACAGAAACCTAGGCCTCACCTTAATCGCCCACCCTGAGAAACCGCTTAGAATGGGCAACCGCATACGTCTGTACACTTCTCTATCGTACGGTCCAACATGAAGGGCTCTCGTGGACCAAGGCCGGCATGCAGATACTTTGCCGTCTAGGCCCGAGCCCTACT
>JABSTT010005022.1:0-17178 GCA_013339685.2 Hyalomma asiaticum
GATGGAGAATATCTCAGCCATTTAAGATTTGCAGACGACATTGTACTCTTTAGCAATGATGGAGACGAACTAGAAAACATGATCGATGACCTAAACAAGGAAAGTAGTAAAATTGGGTTAAAAATGAATAGGCAAAAGACCAAAGTTATGCTCAATAGCCTAGCTAAGGAACAGGAATTTAAAATCGACAATGAACCCTTACAATGTGTAAGCGAATACGTATACCTGGGACAGTTAATAACAGGAACTCCTAACCATGAAAAAGAAATTCTCCGTAGAATAAGGATGGGCTGAAGCGCATTTGGAAGGAATTACGAAATCATGACTGGAAGCTTACCGCCCTCACTAAAGCGAAAAGTATTCAATCACTGCATTCTCCCAGTACTAACGTACGGTGCAGAAACGAGGAGGATAATGAAAAAACTAGAGATGAAACTAAGGAGCACACAACGTGCAATGGAAAGAAAAATGATAGGGGTAACGCTAAGAGATAAAACACGAGCAGAATGGATCAGAGAACAAACAGGAGTAGCCGATATCTTATCAATTAAAAGAAAGAAGTGGACCTGGGCAGGACATGTCATGAGGAGAAAAGATAACAGATGGACAGTAAGAGCGACGGAATGGATACCAAGAGAGGGAAAACGCAACAGAGGCAGGCAGAAGGTTAGATGGAGCGATGAAATTAAAAAGTTTGCGGGCTTAAAGTGGAACCAACTTGCTCAGGATAAGGTGGAGTGGAAATCGTTGGGAGAGGCCTTCGTCCTGCAGTGGACCTAAACAGGCTGATGATGATGATGATGATGACTACACGAGAGAAGCAGAAAAATTCCAATCAAGAAAGGTGTCAGACGAGAAGATACAACCTCCCGATGTTATTCACTGCATCTTTAAAAGAAGTGTTCAAACATCGAGACTGGGAAGAAAAGGAAGTTAGAATAGAAGGAGAATATCACAGCAATTTAAGGTTTGCAGATGACATTGTGATCCTCAGCAACGATGGTGGCTAAGTACCAAAACATGATTGGCGACCTTAACCGGAACGTACTCAAATTGGAATAAAAATGAATAGGCAAAAGACCAAAATTATGCTCAAAAGTCTAGCTAAAGAAAACAGGAATTTAAAATTAGCAATGAACCCTTAGAATGAGTGAATGAATGAATTCGTATACCTGGGGCAGTTATTAACAGGGACGCCTACCCACGAAAAGGAAATCCTCCGTAGAATAATAATGGAATCGAGTGCATTCGAACGGCATTCCGAAATTATGACTGGAAACTTGCCGCTGTGACTAGGCGAAAAGTGTTTAGCCACTGCATTCTCCCGGTACTAACACATGACGCAGAAACATGGAGGATAACGAAAAAACTAGAGAAATTAGGGAGCACACAGCGTGCAATGGAAAGAAAAATGATAGGTGTAATGCTAAGAGAAAAAAAACGAGCGGAATGGATCAGGGAGCAGACAGGAGTAGCTGATATTTTATCGATTAAAAGAAAGAAGTCGACCTGGACAGGACATGCAAAACCGAGGCAAGCAAAAGGTTAGATGGAGCGATGAAATTAAGAAGTTCACGTGCATAAAGTGGAACCAGCTCGCTAAGGATAGGGTGGACTGAAAATCGTTGGGAGTGGCCTTCATCCTGCAGTGAACTTAAAAGGCTGATGATGATGATACTAGTTGTAGTTTACAGCTGTTGGCATCGGCATAACAGCCTCTTGATTATTGTAACTCATGGTGATGATGCCATCGAAAAAAGTATACTGCAACATGTAAGTTTCTACTGGAAGCAGTAAACAACTTCACCAGATAAAATATGTGAAAGCACATGTCAGTTCCGGTGGTCTTACTTTACATTTCTAACCCAACTAGATTTTGTTCCCTTGTACTAAACTAATAAATGCACGGTCGCCAGGGAACGCACTCCTAGTGATCTGCAGACTGCTTGCATACTATGTATGCAATGTGGTGAGGTCACTTCTAAAGCTGTCCGATGATATAAGAGTTGGCGACAGAACCAACTAGACATGCAATTACAAATTTTGTTGTCGTTCGTCCTAGGAAGGCAACACTAGACTAATTTCTCGTAGAAGTAGTGCTGTAGCATCCATACCATAACCTCATTGGTCCGATGGGCGGCAGCAGCATCGGGGCAGTATGTCCGGATGGGCGCATAACAGAACAGCGTCCCATGGGCACAACGCTGCGAGAGCCGCCCAATCACTCGCCTAGCGATGGATGGGTCCCGAAAGACGAGCTTCAGGTAGAGGGCGCCGCAGAGAGAGGTGGTGCGCACGGGTCCACCAATGCAGGGACAGCCAAGGGCAAGGTGTCGCTCCCAGCGTATTGGTGCAGCCGCTGCTGCGCGGCCAGGCCTTGGCGGGATGTCGTTGACAGGCTCACCCATCAGCATTGCTGGTATCTTGAGCTGAAGGTAGAGCTCAACCCCGCGGTTTTTCTCGTTGATCAGTACCTGCGACACGCCAAAGGTAGCAGAGGACCGCGAACTATGTCTAGAGCATCAGCAAGCTGTACTATCAGCTATACTAGTAATATACTAGTTCTATACTAGCAATATACCAGCTATACTAGCAAGAGAAAGAAAGATGTGCAAGATAGATCTCGATGATGGATGTGTTGTAGCTGCGCTAATGGTCCCATGGATAAATCAGTTTTGCTTTCCCGAGTGCAATTCGCCAGATTTCATTCATCTGCAGAAGTTCCATAAAATTAAGTTTCAGTGTTCCAGCTGTTGAGCTTTAAAAGTTCGTCTAATCTTGTTAAATGCTGCACAAATATTCACTTCAACACATTTTACAATGTATGCTACAATGAGCAGAGTACTTATGCAGAAATTACACCCTGGTTTTCCATATTTATAAGATCTTCGGACACATCTTCTAAAACATCCTGCATAGTGCATGTCTGTGTGTGTGTCAATGTGTGGTGTGTAGTGGTCGTGAGCAGCGACTTTGTGTCTATCTTCACGGTAGTGAAAAGGCGATTTTTCTTTTTTTTTTTTTCGTCGGCCTGCAGCATCGGAATACGGCAACGTCGTATTGGCAGTGCCTCTCTTCTCCTGAAATCTTAATTTCGCGTTGCTTGAAGCATTCTTATGTCCGCTGATAATGAACCAATTTGCGCAAATTCTCGCATTAGGACACTCCCTTTTGGGCACTTGGGAACCCAGTGCATAAGTGGAATTTCCCATGTGGCCTTGTGACTTTTAGGCAAACCTGTTGCGACACTTACGTAATATCATAGCAATGTGATTTACTCTACAGCAATATGTCTAATGAAACTGCACCGCAAGTCTGTTGGGGGATAGGCATCCAGTGTTTACGGATGTTTTTCTTGCACCTTTTCCAAATGCTGCTTATTTGAGCGAGAGAAGAACCAGTGCAAGGGAGTTACAATGGTACACACCTTGAGTATGTTGAGGTAGGGCACAATGAAACGGTACTCAGTGAGGTGCCCTTCACAGGCGCTGCGATGGTTTAAGTGCAGGTCTATGTGCAGCAAGCGCTGGTCATGCTGGAACGTTGCGTCTACCCAGTAGTTCCGGTGGTCACGGACGATTGATGAAGAGAACAAGTTGTGCTGGACAAACGTCCCCAGCTGGACGAGAGTGCCAAATGCCACCGACGACAGGCGAATGTCACGATCAAATGGATGCGTGGCATGTTGAAAAGCGTCCAGTGTACTTGGAACCAGCCACTGGAACGCTGTGTACGTCTTGTTCTGGCCGGCATTGCACCATGCCGCACCGACCTTGAAATGAATAAAATGAGTTTGTCAATACTTATTCTGGGGTCCCATACGCCAAGACAATATACTAATGGGATGGCCCATGGTGGTGGACCACTGGATGTTGATTTCAAACATATGGGTTCTAAATCTAGGTACACAAATTTTCTTGATATTCGCACTCTTAGATAGAAGAACCTTTGTACCTAGAAGGACTCTCATTCATAGAATGATCTGTGCAGCCACAAACAATTATGCAGGGAGGATGTTCTGACGCATGTCACTGCATATCAAAAACAAATCACTCACGTTAACCTCTGAAGTGCATACCAAGAACTTTAAGGCTAAGTGAGAAACGGATGAAAACAGAGCCCAACTATTGTTGCCTGCACGTGTTCCCCCTAGGGAAATCTTTACTACTGATATGAGACACCAGCTGCGCAAGGGTTTTACGTCCAATCTTATGTCGCTGACGCAAGTGAAATTTAAGGGGCCCCGGAACACGTTGCTCTCTCCTGCTTTTTTTTTTTTTGGGGGGGGGGGGGGGTCGCGCACTCAGATGGCGGGGGTATTGTTTTGGCACTTGTCACACCACCCATATCAATTTATTTAAAGAGGCACTGACGCAAAAATTTAGCACCTTGTTTATTTGGCTGCATGTAATTGCTAATGACTTAGTTATCACATGCGCAGACCCGCTGTCCTTCACCGCACAACAATTAATGAATACATTGTCACGGAGGTCAGTCGTAGTTTTGGCATCAGAACGCTCAGAAATAAATTTGTGTGTAAATACAGTTGGCCATGCAACCACAGAGAACTTGACCACACGCCATACATGGGAACACCTGCACGTGGCAGTAACATCTTGGCACACTTGCACCCGAACCTGTTAGCATAACAGAAGCAATGGCAGAAGTCCAGGTAGCACAGCATCACCCACAACTAGGGTTACTGCATACAACTCGCTGCAAGAGCAATATATGAAAACTAACCCTAACAGCGTGCTGCCCTGCTTGGCTAACAGAAGGCTGGCCGACAGCAAAACTATGCCAGATCGCAGGGCCCTTAGCGCTTTCTGCCTCCAACAAGAGAACTCTCTACCACGGAGAGCGAACAAAGGAAGCGAATGCATTCAGCAAGCAGCAGCAGTGACTGCCAACAGAAAGTGGTGACATAGTTGCTCGTTGAAAAAAACAAAAAAAAAAAAAAGAAAAACAAAAATAAAATTGGGATGCTGCGAGATGCTTCTCTGGCAGCTCGATGGCACTAAAGAAATTGATTTAAAATATATTGTAGGCTGTATTTACGTTGATATTTTGCAGCTGATGAATGTGTGTCCATGCAAGTCTATTTTAATCGCGCTATTAAATCACCACATCGCTGTCGGCAGAACTGTTCATGGTGGAAGTGACAGAATGCTGTGATTGGAGAAAAGTAAGGCTGACTGGAGAGAAACAAAATTGGAAGTGGTCACAGCAACAGACCAGAATACAAAAATATTTGGTCCCGCTTTTTTCATGTGTGGTTTTCATTGAATGCCAGAAAGATGAGAAGCCTATAATTTACAGCGCGGTACAGTCTACAATGCCTCTTGCTGTGGCAATGATGTCACCAGCGCACTGGAAAGAGCAGGCAACCATGGTTTGCTAACTGCTCCTACATAGGCACTTCAAGCCAATTCTATTCGCTTCATGTTAAGCCACACGTAGCAAATGTAGTCACCTGACACTGCAAAACTCAACTGGAGTATCTGCATTTTTTTTGCTTGTACTCTGAATGCTGTTGGCTTAACTTTGAACTGCATGCTCAATCACTCTCCTTCATGCAACACATGTCTCTCCATCCTTCAGTTTACGCAACACACAAATAAAGGGTGCTGGTAAAGTGCTAGAGGTGCCCATATAACATGTTCGGCGCAAGCCATAAACTCACCTGAAGATATTTTGTTGGTGCGGCTAGCCAAGCCACACCAGGCCATTCAATTGTTACATCTACTTGGTAGATGCTTTCTTCGTAGAACTTCTTTACGGACTTAGTGTGCACATCACTCATCGAAAAGGTCGCATCGATGTCGACGAGCAGCGCCTGCTTTTCTAAGAACGACCGGTATGTTTCAACTGCGTCATCTTGCCCCTTTCTGGGAATCCACCAGAGCTGGAGCTTGAGCTGGTGGTATGTCGGTGGCCGACTGCGTAGCATTAAAAATTTATTAACAATACAGTTCAACAGCTTCGAAGTTAGTTTCCAAGTCTTTGAACACTTTTCAAAACCAGGAAGCCATTTAATACAATAGCCCATTGTTATTGTCAGCAATAGCTCAAGTGAATAACTCAAATGCAGGAATACATATTGGGTATCAGTATTGTTTTCTGGGGTTGCACTCACTCTGAACAAGCTAACGTTCAAAATATTTACGCGCATATATCAGTTTACAGGAGTTTAATACACGCACTACTTGGCTATAGACTCAGCCGGAGTTCTTGCTGAGCTGCAAGATATATTAATTTTTGAGAAATGATTCACAAGTAATGAGAGTTGATTTGTCGTAATTCATTGTTGCTGCCAACAAAACGAAAGTTATGTAGACAAGTCGAACTGTTCCCATGCATAATTATATACATTTATCTACGAAAGGGCATTTAATAAAAAGAATAGTAGATAATAGTAATGAATAACTTGCAACAATTCTGCATGGCTATTAACTGTACAATTTTCTCACCGACACCCACTAGGTGTCTCCTTAATCACACACAGCATGCATTTCTGGTGCTTATTCCTTGGCACAATAAATGAGGGACCAGGCATCCACGGTTTCTCCACATGCTGTGGGTGCCAGAGAATTTTACAAGGTCGTGTCAACCCATGCAAGCATGTGCTTAAATTTCCTGGTTATATTTTGAGCGACAGGTAGCATTTCTTTTTCTGCCCTGCAGCTTCCATATACAAAAGTCTATTTTCCCGCTTATAATAAGAATCTAATACTACTGACCTAAAGCTTTGTACGTAAGCTGGGCAGTATTTCTTGAAGCTACGCACGCTTTCTAGAGGGTGCGAAATTTCATTGAAATTTACCCTAAAATTTTTTATGCGAACAAAAATGCAACACTTGTCGGTTGATCTTAAAAAGCTTTTACTTTAACCACAACACGGGTTCTCTTTCTAGTAGCACCAACATGGTTATTAAATACAGCATGAGCGCATGCTAAGCAGCAAAACAGAAAGAGAACATGAAGCGGCTTCACAAATACAGTACTTGAAAACTCGGAATACACATTTACAGAGATGTTCGTAGAGTGCAACCAATACCAGGCTGCTGTATTTCAAAAGGAAGACAAAAACCGCAAACCGCAGCGGGGCATACATCGGCCACTCATAAAGCGCTCCTATAGCTAAATCAAAGCGCACATTTCGCGTCTCTATCGCACCGTCGAGTTTGGCACTTTTAAGTGGCCAAAGTGCGAGTGACATGGAAAGAACACCTGTCTCAGCGAACCACCCCACGGCTAAATCGACGCTGGGTCGATATTCAAGGGGGATACGCTCGAATAGCTGCACACAAAAACGTACGCGACTCAAGGACAAGCAGCACGGCACCTTCAAGAGCGAAGACAGCAGCGAAGCGATTCGGAGGACAACGAAACATACCGTGGAATACCCACTCACGTTCCCATGCAGGCACAACCGCATTCCGTGCCACTAATATGTGACGAGTCGAAGTTGTCTTTACTGACACTGACAGTCACAGCAGCTGCCAGCGTCCAAGAGCTTGTCTGTCGATGCTTCGAAACCCAATCCAATCACACCTTGTGTAGTTTCGGCGAAGTAGCAGTGCGAAACATCGAGGCCACGACGAAACGAGCTCCTCGTTTAAAGTTCCACCGCGCGACGCGAAGGAGAAACAAACGTTTCAGTGCTTGTATTATGCATTAGACAGCGCTAGCTGTCCGAACGCACTAAGCGGGAACCTTATGAAATTCACAGTTGCTGTTAGTGGGGGGCGATTAATGACCACACGGCGGCATTTTGCGTCCATATTCAAATCACCCGCATTTATCAGTGCTTTTCCTGAGCCGAAATAGCGTATTTTGCTCATCTAAACCTCATCTGACTCCGGCGGGTTAGGTAAGAACGCTCGTGCGACGCGATAGACCAAAGTAGCCCGAGCTCAGGCGCTCTTGAATACAGTGATGTTCCGTGCAGGAAATTTTCCATTTTTCAGGGAATATTACCGTCATTTTGGATGAAAGGAAAAAAAAGGAATCTTCGCAATATTGCAGGGAATTTCGGAGGTGGAGAAATATCCATATAATTTTCGAAATACTGCAGTTACGGGACACTTTCGGCTTCTCCAATCGTTGCTCACGTAGCACACAAAATCATAGCTTTGAAGATTCGTTCCTGTTACTTACAAGGAGCATCTTTTATTGCGATAGCAATTATAGGGACAATCTCGGCTGTTTTTTGCCGTCCCCGTCGCCGCCGTCATGAACCGTGTATAGTATATATATATATATATATATATATATATATATATATATATATATATATCGTTTGATATCGTCACTGACATTTATGTACCCACTCCTGCTTGGGCCCGAATAGGGCCTCCAGTATTTGTAAATAAATATATATATATATATATATATATATAGTGTCCCAAAGAAAAAAATTGACGGCAGATCCACGAGGTGAATGATGATGAGATTGGGCGAAGCTCCTGGAAGTAATCATCGGTTAAACCGTGAAATTTCTTCCGTTAATTCGCCCGATAAAAATGACGCGAAACGATTGATTAAATGTTTTATCAAACTTTTATTGCTGGTTTCCGTTGTCCTTTCATTATGACCGCTTTGTGGTCGGTGAAATGTAAGCTAAGTGGTTCTTGCACTGGTTGCAGGTGAAAACCATTGCTTTACCTGGCGTCTTTCGTTAAGCAGCTGGCGTCTTTTCGTTTTGCTTTAGAAACATCTGGCGTCTTTTCGTTTTGCTTTTAGAAAACATCTGGCGTCTTTCGTTGGTTTATTTCATCAATAAACGGCGTTTTGAACAAAATTTTTATTGTTTAATCACGCACAGGAGAAATCTCACCAGGCACTACCTTGGAGGTAAACAATGGCTGCTACTGGGAATGAGAGACAGCAGAAGTCGGCTTTTAACACTTCTACTTCTACTAACGTTTCCTACTGGAACATGCCAATGGCTGCTAATGGGGAATGAGAGACAGAAGAATTCGGCTTTTAGTTAACGCGCACGCTGGGAATTTTTTTTATTGTTCAACAACGCACAGGAGAAATCTCCCACCGGCACCACCTTGGAGGTCAAAGCGTAAGACTGGTTACGCACTACGACTACGACTACGACGAGGGACGAACGGGTGCCGCTTTAAGGAGCTTCGCCCCTAAAATAATTCAGATAAATGCTTCCGAAGCGCGGAATCGAAAAGCGCATGGCGCTAACCACTACGCCACAAAGAGCAGATCCTTCAGGAGCTAACGGCGAGCCTTATATACACACGCTTTACCGCTGGCAGGACTCAGACGGCAGGCGCTTATAGGCGTTTCTTCATTACCAGCGCGATGGCGAGAGGAGCGCAACGGCCGCATTGTCTCGTGGTGAGAGGAAGAGGGATGTTTCGCGCCTTCACCGTGATGTCCGCGCTGATGTTACGGGAGGGTACGAAAGTCACTCGAGCTCAAGGGACGCCGCTAAACGAACAAAGAAGATGAGCGTGAACTATCAAGTGTCACAGCTCGACACTTGAAGCACGCTAGTTTCCTTCGCTGCTTCGGCCGCCTTTGCAACAGGAGCGCTGTTCAAACAGAGAGTATCCATTGTGACAGCTTATTCGCGCTCGTTCAGTGCATATGTGTGCGTTCGTTTCGTGCGTGCTTCACTTTTCGCACTCATCTTCTGTTTGTTCATTTAGCGGCCTCCCCTAGCTTTGTATGTGTAGCGTTGTGACACACAACGTATAAAGCCCTTCGTACCAGCACGCGCTGCCCACGGGAGGCGCTGACTTAGCAAGTGCATGTTTGCTACAATTAATATTGCTCCTGAAGCTGCGAGCCTCACTTCGTATAGCCTTAGTTTCTTGCCATCGAATTCATTGCTTCGCCCTTGCGGCCAAACTGTGGCTTTTTTTTTTTTTGTTCACTCCGGGCGTTAGGCTCGAAATCCAGGCCATCGTAGCACACCCACGCCTTGGTGCTATACTTGTGCTACTTGGTCAACCGCGTCTTGCAAACCGTGTATCCCCACCTGTAGAATATATACCTTACACCGTGCTCCGGGCCCACACGTCGATATAGCCCAGACACAACGGCTGTCAAAAGAGTGAACATCACCATAAGGGGGAATCGGACCTGCGATGTCCATTGCCCATGCCTGCGTTCTTTCTGCGCGTAGCATAGTGCGTTGTCCTATTATGCCTTACTCTGTGCCTGCTAATCGAAGGTGCGCTGGTGCACGTGCGTCAATGCGCACACATCTTGTAAGCTAACAGCCAGCGCTGCAGATAAGGCGCCGAATGATTTTTTTTTGTCGTTTTACTGTGCAAATACCACGCAGTTTCACGCCTTGAGCACCGTAGATTGGGAGTCACAATGCGCTGGAGAAAGAACGCGGGCATGGGACATCGCGGGAGCAAACTTACAGGGTAGCCACCAAAACGCAACAATTACGTGAAATAGCCAGCCCCGATGCCAAACAACGAAGTGGTATAGTCCATTTTCCGGAGCTAGGCCTGCGAAACCGACCACGCAACAAATAGTCGCAGACAGGTAAAAAGCAGGCCAACCTTCGAAGGACGACGCAAAGCACGCAGACTGCCTTAACTGCGTTCCTCGAAGTGGCCGACCTCTGAATAATGTGAGGCCAAATCACATCGAAATGTTCGAACAAGCTCGTGAAACGTCCGCGACAAACTAGCGGGACCTCAGATGAGTCCGAATGAATATAATGTGCTTTACCAGCCAACAGAGGTTTTGTTCCCTTGTACAGACCAACTAGTAAATTAAAACCTAACTCCCGTGCCTCGCAAACAAACGAACTCATTTCAGGGCTGTTAATTTGTTCTAGATCACTACACAAGCGTTTCGCTGGTTTTTATGGGTTACCAGTATCTTTTTTTTTTTTTCATTCCCAGCCTGCAACCTCACGCACATATCTCGGCTCCCACGAGCTCTGACGACGACGAAAGGCCGACCATGATACGTGCGGTGTCTGAGGAGACGCACGCGTTCTACTAGTCCGGCCGCGTTAACGCATGGCGTCCAGTGCTGTGGAAGCCAGCGTTAAGCTACGCAACGCGTCTCTCGTCTAAGCCTGGCCATTCTGAAACACAGCACATGGCGCGCATGGAAGCAAGCAAAATGTTGTGCTTTATGTATACGTATAAGACGCTACTTTACAATAAACATATGGTCTCAAGTCCCGCGCGCTGTAACTGTAAAAAGCCGTGCTGGAAAGCGTGGCAAATGAAGAGTCGCATCATTCTGGGCATAAAAGACAAGCGTCTGCAAAACCAGTTAATGGTAACCTAGATCTTTTGGTTGTCAGCCTTCGACGCGTTCTCTGCGTGTGCGCGCTAGCTCGCGCAGCGTCCCACATGGCGTCAGAAGACCCGACGAAGTAGGCCTAGCTCCTTTGGCCTAACCAGAAGCCTTCGCCAGACAATTGCGCGCCCGTGCAGCCTGGCCATGGGTACTTCCTTGCTCCCAGCACCGACACCACTGGATACGACGCAAAATCTTTGGGTAGCTTGGAAACTTTGGGAGAGCGAGTACGAACTCTACGCCAGTGCGACTGGACTCTCGGGTAAGCCTAACGAATTTCAAGCGGCAAAATTTCTCGTCATAATCGGAGAAGAGGGACGGAGGATTTACCGCACGTTTAAATTTGAACACGAAGGGGACCGTAACGACGTAAACAAGTTGTTGAAAAAATCCGAAGAGCATTGAAAGCCTGTCGTCAACCTCGCGTACCACGACTGTTTTTGGCACGAGAGATCAAAAGGCGGGAGAGCGTTTTGATGAATGGCTCACAGAACTTCGAACGCTGGTTCACAACTACGAGGATGGGCAACTCTTAAAGAATGTTGAAGAGTCGCATCATTCTGAGCGTAAAAGACAAGCGTCTGCAAAGCCAGTTAATCAAGGACACGAATAACCCAGATTGACCTCGAAAGGTCTTTTGGTTGTCAGCCTTCGACGCGTTCGCGCGCTAGCTCGCACAGCGTCCCACAGCAAACATGGCTGACGTGTCCCCGACGAGGACGCCAGCGACGCCACAGTCAAGCAGGGACCGAAAGTCGTTCCAGTCACTCGTGTGTGCATTATAAAGTCACGTTACAAAACACCACTGTCATACATACGCGGTGACAAGCCGACAAAATGTATTCTTGCGCCTTGTCGGGTTTTCGGGCAGCGGGCAAGTGACCAACAACGCGACGCGCACTACACGCCTGTAACAATGCTATCACTCATTAAAATATTTCGGGCCGATTTCAGCGAAGAACAAAAAATATCTCTATAGCTAAATGGCCTATAGCTTTGCAAAACGAATGCGTTTTGCAAAGCTACCGGAATGCGACAGGAAGAGCATAGAGCAACGTTCGATCGACCGCGTGCAAATGGCGACTCATCAGCAACGCAGACCACCATTTTCCGAGACTACATCTTATCTGCCGAAAACACGCTCGTGGTTGCTTGCTGTGCCACTTGTGGGGCAGATTGAACGCTTGCCGTACGCGAGACCGCGACTTGTTCTCCGGCCGTTGCAATGGCCACGGCGTGAACGCTAAACCGCGACGCGTGGAGACATGTAGGCCTAACAGAAAAGGAACCACCGCACATCTGCGATGGTCCTTGTTCGACCAAGAACCAGTTGGCAAGAAGCAGACCATTGCTCTGCACAAGGTGAAAGCGTAATGAAGTCGGCGGCAGGCTTACCTTTCTTCGGAGTCGCGGCTGGCAGCTCCGGGAACGAGATGGTGCCCTGTTGCCATCTTGGCCATCGCTGCGAAATGTTCGAACGAGCCCTCACGCTACCCCGTGAGCGCGTGCATCGTGGCCTCGTGTCAGAGCGCCTATGACGGACGCATGCGAGCACCGCGCTCGTAATGCGCGAGCACAGCCAACTCAGTTCCGGACACGTCGTGGTTCCGGAACGCGGCAAGAAGCAGCGCAACCAAGCGAACGGCGAGCAAACTAAATCTTGTCTTGGTAGAAGAAGAAGAATCTCACCGGTCCTCTTACAAGATTCATCAAAATTGGCGCCTTCTCTGTAAAATGCAGCAATTATTCTAGTTTCTAGTAACAGAATTGCGTTTTATCGCACATCCAAACTGCACTCCGAGCCAACATGTGTGCGTATAGTTTAAGTTAAATCGTAGTTAAATTATTTCCAACGGATTTCAATTCGGTAAGTTCAATTTTAAATGCGAAGCATTTCTTAGCGAACTTCGGCGAGCTTTAGCGTATCTATCTATCTATCTATCTATCTATCTATCTATCTATCTATCTATCTATCTATCTATCTATCTATCTATCTATCTATCTATCTATCTATCTATCTATCTATCTATCTATCTATCTAGCCGCCTACGATTTTGTGCTCTCCTGGCGCCGTTTCGCTAATCGAATGTCTACGAAAATTGGTATGCCAGATCATCACTACATGCCGAACATAAATGACAGGTCATGACATGAAAATAATGATATGCATGTCATGAGCGGCATGATTTACATGCCACGGTCTTGGTGCTCTCCTGGTCGTCTCGTTAATGGGATGTATGCAAAAATTTGTATGCCACAATATGACAGCATGGCGAACATAAATGACAGGTCATAACATGAAAATCAAGACATGCGTGTCATGAGTGACATGATTTACATGCCACCCGTTTCGTTAATGGGACGTATACGCAAATTGCCATGCCACAACATGACTGCATCACAAACATAAATGACAGGTCATAACACGAAAATCATGAAGTGCATGTCATGAGTGACATGATTTACATGCGACGGTCTTGGTGCTCTCCTGGCCGTTTCGTTAATGGGATGTATACGAAAATTGGTATGCCACAACATGACTGCATGGCGAACATGACTGACAGGTCACAACATGAAAATCATGATATGCATGTCATGGACGACATGATTTACATGCCACGCATTTCGTTAAAGGGATGTATACGAAAATTGGCATGCCACAAGATGACTGCATCACGAACGTAAATGACAGGTCATAACATCAAAATCATAACATGCATGTCATGAGCGACATGATTTACATGCCACGGTCTTGGTGTTCTCTTGGCCGCTTCGTTAGTGGGATGTGTAGGATAATTGGTATGCAACAATATGACTGCATGACGAACATAAATGACAGGTCATAACATGAAAAGTATAACATGCATGTCATGGGCGGCATGATTTACTTGCCAGGCGTTTCGTTAATGGGATGTATACCAAAATTGCTATGGCACAACACGACAGCATGACGAACGTAAATGACAGGTCATAACATTAGAATCATGACACGCGTGTCATGACGGGCATGATTTACATGCCATGGTCCTGGCGCTATACTGCCGTTTGAAACCGTTAATGGGATGTATGGGCTCCCTCTACTGACCAGAGGGCGCTACGTAGCTCTCGTCGGACAGCTCAGTATCGCTGACATTGGCCGCTTGGGTCGCACGTATGAGACGCGCGCACGGCGGAAACCGAGGCGACAGCGACGCAAGCGTTTCTTCGCTGCTTTCCGGGCGTGCTGCGAACCACAAGAACGCTCGCGGCGTCGCCCTTTGGAACAGTTTGTCGCAGGTTTGGAGCGCGTGTCTCAAAGGAAATAAAACGAAAGAAGGTGGGACGGGCGGTCGCTGCTGCTATAGAGTTGGAGACGCGCATCGCGTTCGCGTATTTTCCTGTGACAGTCTGCCCAATTTTGCTTCTTCTCTCCGCCAGGCAGTGCATTCTGGCGCTGACGTCGCGCATGGAAAACTCGACTGCACGGAGTCTATACGAAAACTGGTTTGGCACAGCATGACTGCATGACGATCATAAATGACAGGTCATAACATGAAAATCGTGACATGCATGTCATGAGCGGCATGATCTACATGTCACTCGTTTCGTTAATGGGATGTATACCAAAATTGCTGTGGCACAACACGACTGCATGACTAACGTAAATGACAGGTCATAACGTTAGAATCATGACATGCGTGTATCAGCGGCATGGTTTACATGCCACAGTCTTGGTGCTCTTGCGGCCGTTTCGTTAACTTCATATGTACCAAACTCGGCAAGACAACAATGCAAATTCATTTTATGTTCCTTATGCGTGCTTCGCATTTCCTTGATTCCCACTGCACGTGGGATCTGCCAATTTTTTGTTCGCTAAAGTCCCTGCACCATATGGGCGAGGGCTTGCCTGCATGGGTGGGTGCTACGGATTGCTTACGGCAATTGCTTGAATGATTATTTCCGACATTAACGGCGGATTTTCTGCGACACGATACACCCTTAACGACATCTCGTTGGAACTCGATGATGTTACCAAAATGGTGGAGCTTTTGAAGTGATATACTTCTGTAATTTGGACGCATGCACGATTACCTGCATGTCGACTGACCGTTTAGAGTGCGTCATTGCGTGGAACCACTACAGATTGGCACTACGAATAATTTAGAGACAGACAACATTAATAATGTCCAGCAAACAATTAAGAAGCAGATCGGCATTGGCGACGTATTGCGTCTGTTCGGCAACTGAGGTAGTCAAATGGTAAAAGGGGGCAGAAATTAAGCAATCAGCCTACATTACAGTTTCTTCAAGTTCTGTCCTGTTTCAGCTCCGTGAGTGCGAGACATTGTGGTCATATCGTAGTCTAGGATAACGATGCTGGAGATTTCGGCAGTGCTATCTTGGTCTGGCTCTGTAGGTTAAGTCGCTTCTCTTAGCAGGTATACATACCTTGGGTACAACTTGTCGAGTTCCTAAGTTTGCACAGGCGTGGGTTCCATCTCCCGCCATGGACGGCGCATTTAATCGACAGGTGCTGAGAAAGTCCGTTTACATAGATTGGGGATGCGTGTTATTAATAAATATAACTACAGGAGGTCGTAACTCATCAGGTGTCCCAGACTACAGTGGCTTCACAATCGTATCGTGTTTTTTTAAGCACGCATAAGTACCGGAAACAAATAAATCACTCGGTCAATATTTCGACACATGCGCCTCCATATGTCGAAATATTCTCGAGGGCTTTCAATTGTTAATTGGGCTGCGCGCACGAAGCAACAGCGGAGTACGCTCTCCGCGCACGCGAGCACAGGCTGTCTATGCAGTGTTCTATAGAGCTGGAACGTACCGTGAGTCATCTGCATATTGACGAAGCGTCATCCAATGACCGGACATGCGCAGAGGCGCAGCCCTGAAGGAACGGCCAGAAGTTGCTGTTTTCCTCACGCGAAAGCAGCCTTCGGAGGAGGAGGAGGAATGAACATTTATTTTGAGAAACGGCGATTTTCGCCCGAGGTGGGCGGCTCTCTCAGTCCAGAAAGCCCTTGGCTGTTGCCGTGGCCCGTGCCCGGTTCACCAGACTTCGCTGGTCCTCCAAGCTCTGGGCCGTTAACATTGCCTCCCACGTTTCTTCAATCACTTCTTGGGGTTCTGGAGCGTCATGTTCACCGTTGTTTTCGCTGTGTGGGCACACCAGGACCATGTGTCGGAGAGTGTCCGGTACATTACAAAAAACGGCCTGTGGGGTGGATCCGGTGCATAATAAATCCACGTACGTATGTGTTCGTTTGCAATCTGCGGAGTGACATGGCTTTTTCCTTGCTTAATTTGTATGTGGTTGAGGATATTGGCGCCTTTCCATTCGGTAGTGTTGCAATATGTCGGCGTACTTGATCGGAATGTCCTCGACCCTCGTCGCTTTGCGGAGCGCCTGTGGCAGGAAATCCCAGCTGGTATGCTTCTCGGGCGACAGCATGTGCTGCTTCGTTTCTTGCCAGGTGTTCGTGACCTGGTGTCCATACGACATGGATGTCGGGAACCTGTTGTCGAATGCCTATTTGTTCTACAAATAGGCATTCGACAACAGGTTTAGGCTTTGTATAGGCTTTGTTTTGTCCACAAAGTTATGTCGTCGGCGTATACTGCATGGCTTAAGCTTTCGATATCATGGAGCTGTTGCGGGAGTTTAATCATGGCAATATTGAAGAGCATAGGTGAAATCACTGACCCTTGTGAGTGCCTTTGCTGGGCATCTCGAACTTGTCGCTTCGTAAGGTTGCTGATACCAACCGTGGCCGTGCGATCTTTGAGGAAATTCTGTACGTATTGGTACATTCGGATTCCGCAGTTTGTGTCTTGCAGATCCTGGAGAATTGCTTCATGCTTCACATTATCGAA
>JABSTT010005023.1:0-19071 GCA_013339685.2 Hyalomma asiaticum
TAATTGTTTCATATCACTGCCAATAAAGGTCTTCAAAGTGAAATAAAATATTGCTTGCGTGTTTTTCAACATCAGCCACGCCTCCTATAAACGAAACAACACCAGCGCTGGAAAGCCGGAGTGTCCAGTGGCCTAGCGGTAAGCTGTTATAGTCTGTCATTTCTTCTTTGCGACCGTCATTCAATAAATAGCGCTGTAGTTAGTTTTCGGCTAAATGTTCAAAAAGCAACAAAAATGATAGCCATTATGATTGTGATGTCGAACATTCTGTCAATTTATGTCCGTGTCAGTGCACGAGCATGTATGGTTCTTTCATGGTGTTCTAAAATTTCCTCACACTATTTATTTTCTACGGCATATAATGCGTTACGCTAAACATACCTACGGTGCTTGCCTATCCTGCTAATGCATTTGTTTTAAGGAGTTATAAGCACCAAGCACAGCCCAATGCTATTTTGATTTTTTTTTCCAGCACCTCGCATTCCAGTGTTAATACACCCTGAAATTCACATCGTTGTGGATTATTTCATCTGCAAAGCATTAAATTTCCACGAAACGAAAATTGCAAGATACGTCGCCATCATGATACGTTCGGTACGTATCGTGGTTCAGTTTATTTATTCATTTTATTTATTAGTTTGTCACCTAATTTAAAAATACAAAAGCTATTCGATTCTTAGGAAGTTAAGTTATTCACTTACCATTAGTTCAATGCATTCTTATTATAATTCGAAGGCAGAAATGCTCATCTGTCCATCACTTTAGAGTAGAGTAGGGAATGTAATGAAATCGTTATGCAAGGCGGCAGTGCTATGAATTGGTCATTACGTACTAGTGTAAAGTAAAATATAGAATTAAATATTTTGCCACATTGTTTGCTTTTTAAGTGCGGCTTCAGTTTGAGAGGCATATATGGCCACGTCTCTCTCCGCGCTACAAAAGCGCTGCGCATTATCGAGGTTGTTGCGGAGAGAGAGAGAGAACCAAAGAAGTGAAGACGTGCATCCGGTTTGCTAGCCTGCGCTGGGGGGAGAAATAACAGGGGTGAAGTACAATGCAAAATACATAGTGAGAGAGAAGAGAGCACCAGTCACGCGCGCACTTCTACGGGAACATTGCCCAGAGGCGGTCGCATAGAGATGTCAAGTGAGGTGCTTTGCTTTTGTTGGCATCTGAGCGATAGACGGACATCAGCTCCCGAAAGCGACCTCGAGTCAACTTAGCTGAGTACGATGTGATATTGGTGACACTTGCTCTCATGATAATTCCAAATATACAGGATGTGTTCAGTAGTTCTCTATTCCGCAAAAGGTGCAGGTGGATGCGTGAGCCGTGTCAAGGAGGCATGAGTATGGTTTCGTAAATGAAACTCCCATCCAGACGCGGTGTACTAACGCTGCATAGGAGAAATATTTTATGGCAGGTGTAGCTTGAAGTTAGGGTTCAGTTTGTGTAGGTTTTACTCTCGATAACTAGGAGGCGACCAATGGGCGTGCTAATAGAGCATGCCAGTAAATACAGTTGTCTTACAGCTTCCATCCGTGACAGTGGGACCGCAATCACCCGAGAGAGAGAGAGAGATAAAGGGAAATGAAAGATAGGGAGGTTAACCAAAGAAGATATCCGGTTGGCTACCCTGTTCTGGGGAAGGGGAAAGGGGAATGAAAGAGGGAAAGGAGAGAAGAGAGTTCGGGACACGTCCACATCACTGTCGCTTGTGAGGGCACTGTCACAACCGGTTACCAAGTCCTGTTTTCCGAAGAAATCACAGCAATGCCTTGGCAGCAAGCCGCATTGAAGACCTAGTGAGCCAGTGCACTAAAATCTTGTGTTCGGTAAACAGGCGGGTATCCGGCTGACCAAGCGTAGCTGAAAGGGCTGCGCTTCTGGCGTTGAGACAGGCGCATTAGCGTGAAAGGCGTGCGATTATTTCTCTGCACCCACAATGTTTGCGTAAGGGGCTATCACCCATTCCTATGGTGAACGAATACGCATTGGAGAGGGTCAACCCATAGATGGACAAGGAGGGTAGAGTCATGGCGTGAGAAGTCGGTTGAGATGCGCAGTTGCAGGTTAGGGTCGAATGCGGTTTCGCTTGAAAATGCAGGCGATTACCACACGTCAAGCGTCAGTGGACGTGCTATTTCTCGCACTTCATTGGCTGCGTAGGAGCTGTAGAGCACAATGACGACACACCTGAAGCCATCATGAACAGACTGGGCAACCGCATCCGCTTGGTCATTTCCCAGAATGTCGCAGTGACTAGGTAACCACTGGAATGTTACTGCGTGTCCTGCCAGTACAGTATGGTTGTGCATTTGCCAGATCACCGCAACAAGCTTCTCGTGTGAGCTCTGACGAACGGTAGACAGTAAACGTTGAAGGACACTTTTGCTATCACACAGTACAGACCATGGATTGGGCAGCTATTCTATAATGAATTGAAGAGCTTCACGGAGGGCTACGAGCTCAGCAGCTGTACTTGACGTAGCACGCAACACTTGGAGTCTAATTGTGATGGATATTGCCGGAACTACTACAGCTGTGGTTGTGCTTTTAGCCATTACTGAGCGATCGGTGTAGACATGGGTGCGTTCATTGTGCGCCTCATGTATATAGAGTAACGTGGCCTATTTCTAGGAAACCGATGACATTCTGTCTTTTTGCGACTTCTCGGACTGTGCGGTGCACTTCAGGTCGATGTAGGCACCACAAGGGCGAGGGAGGTCCTGCTACCGGCGTATAGTTTGAGGGCAAATGTGCAGGGTTGGCAGCAACAGTGTGGCCGAACGTTGCATGCGGCCTTTTTGCAGGTAAAGATGCAAGGTGATGGGAAGGCACCCAGGCGACGTGGCAAATATGTGCCGTGAGAGTATCCCCAACTATGTACGTTGATATGGGGTGATGTCCTGCTCTGATGATTGTTGCCGCTGAAAACGCACACTACGGAAGACCGAGGCATGTGCTTAAAACTTGAGCTTGCATTTGCTGGTGTACGCAAATTTGTTTTGCATGCATTTCCCATCACAGCAAGGCTGTAACATAAAAAGCCGAGGAAAATACCAATGTAATGTTGCGCCATCGATCGTACTGATGCCCCATACGACTTCCAGCCCAGAAACTTATGAAGATGGGCAACAGAAGTTAGCCGTGTCATTGAGTACGAAGCATGGGGCGTACATGACAAGTTGCGGTCAATGATTACACCAAAAAAAGCCGTGTTGCCGTGCGTGTGCAACTGCATGCCCATTGACTGGCGCCGTGTATGGCGTCATTGCCTTTCGCGTAAATGGAACAAGGGAGCACTTTTTTGGAGACAATCCTAAGCTCCGCCGTTACAAGTACAACAATGTGAGCGTGGCCGCCTTCCGTATTCTGGCTCGCACTTAAAGGCCGGTCACTGCCGAAGCCCAGATGCAGATGCCATCGGCATAGATTGATATTCTGAATGTTTGGAGCAGGCATTGGATAAGGCCAACAAGCACGAGGTTGAATAATGTTGGGCTTAACACAGCGCCTTGCGGGGCCCCACATGCTTTTTGGTGGTGAGACCTGGCGCAATCCCCGGTCATCATGAAGAAACATCACCCGAATTTCCCCATGATCGGATAGTGCTACCTGGTCAGCTAATAATGTTGCTTCTGAAGAGTGCTATTCTACTGCTGCTCTGGAGGACCACCAACGACGGCAGATCATACCATCTGTCGTTGCTCTGAACAGCTTGACAGGCAGGTTAGACAAATATTTGAAGCGAAAGACTCAAGTGGCTTGAAGGTGCTTCCCTGCGAGAGATGTGAGCGAGAACTTTGAGAGACGTGTCTGAAAATTCATGTGACTGAGCGGTAACGTCATCACATGCGCGCAAACAAGGTGTCTTCATGGAACCCTGCAAGATTTTTTCAACTTTTCCAGTAAATGTCGCCAGTCAGTCGTGCATGCTCCTGGATATCTCAGCCAGAGAGTACTGCACTGCACCCATAAGAGAATTTTGAAGTTGGGTTCACTATAAAGCTGGTATGCTCCTACTCTTGTTTCAACAAACTGCGTCAGCATGACGGCAGGGTGTCATGGTAGAAGTGCGCGCTTGTCGTGCTTGGTGCTGTGGCGAACGCGCAATGGATGAAGTGGCCACGCAGAAGCGCCCGTTCCGCACTCGAGGTGACGAAGACTACGAGAGGTTGCGGCACATGGCCGCAAGGAGTAAAGAGGGACGGTGGCGCGCGGGTCGGGCACGGAAAGCGCCATGTTGGAGGAGGGAGGCAGCGGTTCGACCAGCGTGGAAGGTGGTAGGGGAGCTCACCGCTGTAACCACGGTCAGGCGTAGTCTGGAGTGTGGGGCGTGCGCCATTAGTCGGGGTGTATGGCTCCGCTTGGCACCGAACTCCCGACCCTGTGTTCAAAAAACGCCTAACGAGCCGCCCGAGACACCGACAGCACCGTCAAGTGTAGGCCCGAGTGCTGTCCCGCCGGCCTATAACCTTGTGGCCAGGTCCACGGCTCTGCGGGGCTCATCCCCACGACTCTCTTCCTGGAGGTAAAGGAAGTCCACCGCTGCCCGCAGCACGGTCGGGCGTAGTCCCGAGTGCCTTGTCTCGACGAGCCACGAGTGCCTCTGGTACCGTGTCGTCTTCGAATCGACACCGCGGAAGCCCCCCGTGTCGACGCAGCACCACTCGTCGACGAGCTATCGCGACGACCTCCGAATCACGCCGACGCTTCACGTGCGTTCACTTTCTCCTTCACCAGCCGACTAGCCTCGGTGAGACTGTTTTGAGCTGTGTGACTTGAAACTCGAATGCGCATGTTTTCTCTGTGTTCGAAGGTGTCGCGCTCTTTCCATCGTGTTTATTTGTGTGTCTTCGTTCGGTTGTGTATCGGTAGAGTCCTTATAGAAAACAACCTCGCCATATTGCTGACCACGCTGCCGTCGTCACATGCAACGTACGCTTATGCTTTTCTTTCTTTGAAAAGAATCCCGTGACACAGGGACTACCAAGGATATGAAAGAACTACCATAGACTGAATCGCGGACGCAGCTACCGCGGTAGCGTTTGGCGCCGTCATGTTACCGCAATGACTTTGGCCACAGACGTATTGTCCTTGCGAATCGCGAATACGCTCAAAGAGAAAAAAAGATAAAAAAGGCTGAAGTTTAGTGCGTGCGATAGAGTCCCTTCTTGCTCCTTTCTCTAACCTCCGCCCTCTGCGTATCTTTCTGCGCGTTCGTCCGCACGATTGGACAGTGAACGTTTTCGAATGGCGGATCTCCCCTGAAACTTGACGCTGCACCTCAGCTGATACGTAACAGATTTAAAGAATTTTGACGACTGTCCATTTGTGAAGCAATGTATTCTTTTTGTGGTCTGATTTGGAGATTACCTACAAAAGCAGTGCGGCAACTCTGAGAAAAGCTTCATTTTACGCCACATTTAGCACAAAGTACTCTACTGTGTAAGTTTACCATGGGAAAATTCGTGATCATGGAAGGATTCGAAGCCATTCCCCGAGGTTTCATGCAGATATATTAGCACTCATCCATTGCTGCTATCGTGTGTGGCTGACAAACATTATGCGTGGAGAGCCCATAATCGCGTGTGACGCGCCTCATTTCCAGTGAGGTAGTCAAAAAACGAGAGCAGGTGTCTAAGAAGCAAAAATGAACAAGACTGCTGGACTAGACCTTCTTATGATAAGCGAGCATCTTGCAATCCTTTCACCACAGCAATAAATTATTAGCAAGCAGATATCAAGGGCCAAGAAGATTGCGCCTCTCACATATAACGCATTAGAATGCGGTCACTTCTGTTGTATATATGCACTTGCAACTGCAGGCTTTCGTTAGCTGGTTGTGGATAAAACTTAAATGACATGACAGTTTTCTTTTTTCCTTTTTTGTAAGAGACAATCGCTTCCTCTCCGCTAACATGTATTGTAATAGAAACGGCGCTATTTTACATATCAATTATTCTGCAATCGCACCGAAATCCACCAGGCGAATACTGCATGTCTTAAGGTCATGATGAAGCCGCCACTAGAACAACATACACACTATGGTAGAAACACAGGAACAGGACAAGCGGCTTGTCCTGTTCCTGTGTTTCTACCATTGTGTGTATTATAGTGGCGGCTTCATCATGACCTTAAGTAAATACCAACTAGGCCAGCAACCTGTGTTCTTACTGCATGTCTTGTAGGGATCCCAACTGAACGCGTTACCGATGAAAGCCGGAATTCGCCTTCTTGTTTTGTTTTTTTTTTTTTTCAAGAATGTTACGACAGCCCTACTGTATGCGTCGGTGATTTGTCGTTCATCTCGGCAAGATAGCATGGTAGGTGCTACCCAGCTTATAGGTACATTCCGGTAAGCCAATCTGCGTGTCTGTCCAGCACGGCCGTGGATCGGCTATACTGCGCCTGTACAAGAACGAAAGAGCCCGTTCGAAAAGGTCCATGCGTCGGCAATCTTGGCTGTTCGTTCCGCTTGCTTTCACTTCTTGCTGTCCGTCCGCGGCTCTCAAACGTCCTCACTTGCCGCGGTGGTCTAGTGAATATGGTGCTCAGCTGACGATCAGAAAGAAGCAAGGTCTATTCCGGCAGCTATGACATTGAAAATGCTTCTACGCACACACACACACACACACACACACACACACACACACACACACACACACACACACACATATATATATATATATATATATATATATATATATATATATATATATATATATATATATATATATATATATATATATATATATATATATATATATGCAGTGCCTTTATACACCCCAAGCCGTAAAGATTGGCGCCCTCGCTTAGTGAAGCCCACTGCTCTTAGTCGCGGCTCAGCTTTCCCTACTCGATTACAGCTATAGACAGGTGCTGCCTTTTGTTTATTATCAATTTTTATGTTCCTTGACGGCATTGATTGGTACAAGAGCCGAGATGCCTATAATGCGCGCACACCTATGTCGCGGCCTCCGCAAAGTTCTCACGCCTGCTACCACTCTATCCGTAGGCTTTTCTGGAGGGGGGGGGGGGGGGGGGGGGGAGTGGCGGAGGGGGGTGTTGGGGAGTTTAAGATCAGACTGCGGACTCGTTGAAGGTTACGACTGTTGTTTATTTAATAAGGACAAGAATGGGGTCCCCAGGCCCCACTGAAGATGCAGGCGGCTCCCGGCGCAGCTTATCTCGTCGGCTGCCCGGGGTTCACTCTCCGCTCGACGCCTCGAAGGCGGCCTCTCCGTAGGTGGTCACGTGACTAGGCCGGCGTCTTCCAAGAAGCGAGCGCGTGTGGCCCAAACTCGACGGCCTGGTCCGAAACCCGCGGTCTCCGTTGACAGGGAAACACCTCCCGCGGCTCATAAGTATTAGCGGGAGGGGAGCGGTGCGCATTCCTGCCACACAGTGTCACTTGAGACGGCCATCTCCGTAGCCCGTAACGCGGGAAAACGACGCGCCGGCAAGGCGCCTGGTGTTCCACCACTTATGGGGAGAAGCGTGCAAGCTCGTGCTCACGCAACAGGGTATCGTCGCCGTCACTGGAATGTGCACCGCGCGAACAGGCGTTACTTACTCACCGCCGAATTCCCCTCCTGTTCACTGCGCTGTTCAGTTGCCCTCAGGACCTCGTGTTCGGGCTTAACTTTCTCAAGACGCATTATGCCTTCATCGACTGTTCTGGCGTAACCTGTACCTCGAGCTTCCTCTCATCGCGGACATACGCCGTGAGCTCCAAACAGACTTTCACTGCACCCTTCGTCTGTGTACTTCCTGTATTCGTGGAGTTGTTCTCACCGTCGCCTCTTCCTTAGGGCAACTACGTCGTAACGCCTATTCTCGATGTCCTCCTAGCTCGTGACATCACCGTGGTCAGCCTCCATAGTCAGCCTTGACGGTAATCGGACACGCGTCCTCATTATAAATTTTGGCTTGGCGAAGCAAGTCATACCTGAAGGCATATCGGTGGCCATACTCCGTCCGTTAACACACGACCAGGTTACTGATTTTGCTGCGGAGAAGACCTTGTTCTCTTCTCTCAAAAAGAAATGTTATTGCAGAGGTCAAAAATGCTAATCTTTCCAGGGAAACTTTGACGGAATAACTCAACGTTTGTGCGCTGGACATCCTTTTTGAGCATAATGACTAGCCGCGGTAGGCTATCGCTGCATGTCATTTAAAAAGTAGTAAACTCAAGTACGATGCACTTGACAGAGTGAAAACTGAATCGTATAGTGCCATAGCTCTATTTACATAGTAATGTCTATGTACGGTATAATACCTTAATGTCAAGAATTTTATATATGACTACCACATCTGAAAGAAGAAACGTTCACAACAGGATAAAGGAGAGCCTACTTTACATTTCGCTCACATTTTCAAACTTCTACCTGAACTAGCCATCACATTGCCGGTGTTATGTTTTGCATATGCGCCACGAAATAACGGAACATATTTTTCCCTACAGGCGAACCTCCGGTACCGAAGCATGATCCAGCCGAGGGTTCAATTGACCCTCGTCGGAGTATCAGTAACTAAAACCGTAAGCATCTTTTACCAATTTGCTGCTATCTTTGGTATGTGTACAAATGTATACAGGGACGCTAATGTGTTCCGGGGCAACGTGGTCAGAGAAGACCAAGGGCAATCGATTTGGTCAAAGCTGTATAGGATTTCAACTCCTTTAAGTTCTTCACACTGCACGGCCCGAAATGGATTAGCCAGCAGGAAAGAACCCGGCTTAGTTTTCTACACAAAGGAAGGAAGCCCGAAAAAATAATGGACGCATCAGGCTACGGTCAGTAGTACACAAATTCTTAAAACGCTTCATTTGTTCAACATAGAGAACTTGCCGACTGCAGGAAATGAGGCTTCCTAATGAATAAAATATGTTGTGATGTATCGTGCTGTTCGAAAATGAGCTACATGCAGCACTGGTCAATTTTAATGCCTATAATAGACTACGAGAAGCTACTCAACTCGATTGGCATAGCTGGAGTTGAGGGGACACTGCCTCGTCAAGGGGAACCTGAGTCATGCGGACGTATACTGTAATCAATGCCTGCAAACGCCATTTTAAAAGTTGGTTATTCCTATTCCGTCTGCAGTTTTCCTCGTATAGCAATCCATTCCACGAAGTCCGCAAGAGAACTGCCAGTAATAAGGCTTTGTGCAGACAGATACGTTTTGATGAGCTGTACTGGGAAAAAAACGTCCGCATAGGAATGTAGAGAAAATGCAAAAGTCTGCGAAATGCAGCGGATACTCTACTCTTCCGCACTGAGAAAGAGGGACTGCAAACAATAATGGAAGGTCTAAATCTGAGAGTAATTGTACTAAACTGTGGTATAACATATTCAGACGACAGAGCTTTTATTGAAGAGCCCGTAAAAACCACACGGACCCTAAAATTAGAAATCAGCAGAAAAGTATGTACACCACTATATTTATGGCAGTAACAGCAGATTGATGGCAGTAAAGAAGACACCGGCCTTACTTTCCAGAATTACTAGAATATGTATTTCTATTTCGGTCTCCCGAAGTGGAGTTCCAAGAAACCTTTTCCCTGGGACGAGTGTCTGGGACAGGCTAAGAAGTGGTCTATGGAATCGATTTCTTTGCAAAATAGACATTTTGAGGACGCCTGTGGACCGGCTCTGTGCAAAGAAAGGCTCTGTTGTTGAACTCCACAGCGCAATCAGTTAAATGACGCCTCTGATTGCCGGGATGAGCACCACTGCTTACTGAAGGGAAACGTTAAATGTTCAAAGTCCTTAAATATGTCTAAAGTTTTCGACGCTTTAAAATATTCAAAGTTTTCAAATATAGACAGGAGTCAAGTTCCCTGTGTAAGCAAGCATTTCTATACCGCAGCGCTGTCATGTAAGTAGTGTCAGGCAAGACGGGTATTATAGGAACTCTCAAAGGTGATGTGGTTAATGAGTCGGCCATTTTGTATATATAACGGCGGAAGTGACCTGGTATCCATAGCAGACGAATAGCTTGTAAGTTGGCAGGTATTAGACAATCAAACAAGTTCAGGAGAGCTGAGCACGTTGCCGCGTAAATAGCAGAGCATACCATACGAGAGTCTGAACTGCTGTCATATCACGTGAGGGATTTTTAGGAAGCGCTAACCCAATAGCCAACTGATCTGCCATAAAAATGGGGGTATAATCGGGAGGTCTGAACAAGAAAGGCCAGACAAGAGAAGGGGAGAAATTGCCTACCCCATCCTTTTCCTTTGACATTGATGCGTCTGTTGCTGTAATATTACTTATGTCTAGGCGAGCAAGGTAATCCTGTAATGGGCTATTCAATTACCGAAACGATATTTGTTCATCATTTGATGGGAAACTATCATCAAATCGACGCATAGTGTATTTGTCTTCTGCTTGCACGTGCAACATCTGCGCCCGCCTGCCACAATTTTGCGAGTGTAATAGTAGGCTGAGGGTATGCGCGAGGGAAGAACGGAGCGCACGTGTGAACGTCGCACATCAAGAATTGCATAGAAGGTGCGCACGCGCACCCTTGGGGGCCGCAACTAATGATGATGACAATTTTCGCACGCGTTTGCCGTATTTATCATTTAACTAACAGCCAAATGTTCGTCCTGGGCGCCCTTGGGTTGATCAAAAGGCGCTAAACACGATCACTCAGAAGTATGTTCAGCAGTATGCTGATTCCTTACGTGCAGTATACTTTTCATACCTGGGACTGCGTTTCGGTTATGGGTGAATCCATGCTCTAAGGCGATAAACCAAAAAGAATGACAGTTGCAACCCCGGATGGACTTTACGGGTTCAGCGTAGTCTTCTTTGGGGCTGTGAAATGAGCCCGCGGCCTTTATAGATCCCATGACACCAAAATTTCAAACGCGAGGTGTTTGTGTTAATTCGTTGTCCTGCATACGAAGGCGATCTTGGCCGAGTATTACTGGCTAACGTCGCCTCTAAGTCATTTCAATATTGTTTCAAAGTAAGTGGGAATGCTCATCTCAGCTTGCAGCACCTCGCGACATCGCCACTAGTGTGATGCCGTTAGTGGCGCACATTTGACGTTTCACTATTGTAGGCGGATATCGTCGACGTCACAGAGAGAAACAGGCGCGTAGCGCTATGGGATACCAAGAGGCGTATTTTTCTGCTTCCTCTCCCTGTTGGTCGTTCAAGCGTACGTTTCACACACGCTATGGTTCGGCGTGTGAACCGACGTGCGCCGCCGCGCGCTACGACAAGCGGCGTACGGTTGTTCAGGACACACGGAACGAACGAGGGATCAACGTGCAGGCTCCGCAATGACGGACTCTGGCTCCGTGGGCACCCGCGCGCTTGGACATGTACGATCGGAATTTATATCTTCGTCATCAAGTGCAAAACAAACGATTATGCAGAGCCCTCATTCATTCTACAGTAACATTGTACATAAAACTACAGTTTTCCTAGCGCATCCGCCCCACAGCAGCCCGCCACGCTTTCGAGGCAAGCGCGAGCTCGTAACATGACGGTTGTTGCTACCACTGTGATGATCATTTGTACCCATAGATCTTCTGTTAACACACGTGATCAGCTTTTTCGTACACATCAACGTAAATAACAACGCTGGTAAGGAAGCGAGCTGGTTCCGTGAGGCGGCCGGTGCCCCTGTTTAGCTGCGAATTGCATGGCCTTGCATTCCGGCTCTCGATCACTCGATTGTTTTGGAAGCAGGCGTTTCATTGCAGAAATAAATAGCCCATTTTAAGCATAACTTTCCACAATGATAATTCGTCTGAGAAGCAAAATATGGTCAATATTTGCCGAGTCGTAGTGAGCGGTGTTACGGCAAATGGATCGGTGGCCTGAAAAGCGCCGGGAAACGAACCCGTGACCAGCGACCAGCAGCATGATGTTACAGGTCACACGTCGCCAGCGCTGCCGTTGTCTGTGCCTGTCTCGCGGTTCGAACCGACGACGCGGACGACGACAAAAGTTTGCCCGCGAGAACGTCGTCGACTTGTCTCCGACGGTCGACGATGGGGTGCAGAGCTGACGCTGGCGCTTTCCGCAACGTCACCGAATATTGAGATCACGCGATCACTGTCTGCGCTCACTTCCGACAGCCACCGCGCTAGCCCCGCGGCGCTAGTTTCGTGTAGTATTTGGCACGCGTTCCGAAGCTTCATTAAAACTGAACAAAATTAACGACGCTACGATTAGTTAGACGTCGCGTTGGAGAATTTGCGGTCTGACCTCGTCATTACAAGACACTGTTCTACTCATTACAACATAAAAGTCGCCAACAAAAAATTGGGTATCATGGGTCCTTTAAGCGCATGACTGACACGGCGCTTTCGCACCTCAAATGAAGGAGTTCCAGAGTTTCCTGTGCTGCCTGCACTCTTTAAAAACGGCAGTACTACTTGCTTATTTCGAATAGCGACGGTCTGTCGCATGTGTTACCACCCTGTTAGTAACGCAATTATTAACGGCGAGGGTAGTAACTGCTACTACCCTCGCCGTTACTAATTACGGTTACCAAGTGTTACTGCTTACCCTGCCATTACTAACAGCAGTTATCAAATGTTACTTCCTTGCTGTTACTAACAATCACTTATCGCTACTAACCGACATTAAAGAGGCATACGAGAAGACGGTTTGGTTCGTATGTGCTGGTGGCACTGCCTCATCGAGTCGATGCTATTTTAAAAGCAAAATATAAAAAAATGCTGCCACACTAATGAAGAGTTGCTATTACGTCGAGTAATTACATTAGTGAATCCACTACACAATTACATGTTTGTGTCACAACTTACACAGAGGCACGAACGCACAATAAATGAGAACACACACTCATGCACAAAACTAACGTCAACCGTCTACGTGACACATACCATAACTGCAACTTCAAAGCTATGTATCAACCTGCACTTGGGTATCACAGGTTGGACCGGTGAGCAGACTTGAATTTAGATACATAATGAATGTTTTGAGGCGAGCTTCTTATACCTTGCTGCTCACATATGCGGACGCCTTTTGGTAGCACAACACTGTTATTCCAACGCGTTCAAGAATAATCTTTGCCGAAATTTTGCAAAATAATAGATCCTAATTATTAAATTTTACTCCTCCGCTTTTACGATGGCGAAGGGTGCTTAGACAGTGTTGCGGTTGTTTAACTATGAAGAAAATATTGAGCTTCTCTATCTGATTTTGTGGACATTATCTTCGTCGGGTTTCATCAAAAAGTGACATTTCAAACGAGATCAAAAAGTGACATTTGAAACGAGATCAGGTGGCGAACAGTTAGTAGCAAAAGAAAGGTTAGTAACCTTTCTTCCTGCGTTTAATAAGTTTGTACTAACTTAGTTTAGATTGTCAATGACATTGCCATATTTCGTCCACAATTACTTGACAGAGTGGTTGGGTGGGGTCCAAACGCGCCTTGCCGGCGCCCTTATATGCACAACATTAGGAAACCTCCTTTCTCCAGCAATGGCATTAGATGCTTGGACATTTCGTTAGCAAGGAGAGAATTCGCACTGACCCTACAAAGATTGCCGTGGTTCTTAGTGTTCCTCTTCCTGATAGAGCCAAGGACTCAGGCGGTTTCGTTGGTCTCGCCTCTTATTTTTGTTTCTTAATACGGAACTTCTCCTACATTGCTGTTCCATTACACAAGTTATCTATACGCGATTTACGCTATCCTAAGGTCATTTCATAGCTTGGGGTCCGCAATATCTAGCTTAACCTGTCACCCTACTCCAACCTCAGTGTAGACCTGCTCGTTTTCTTACGGCAGTTCACACGACACCTGCTGCTGTGTAGCTTTTAAAAAAAAAATGCGTTACCTAAGGCGATATTAACAATAGTTTGTACGTAAGTTTCGCTCGGATCAGCCAAATGAAGGATTTCTTACCTGATTAATGAAGTCGTCCTTGCGGGGAGGCCCACTTAAGCCACCGCAGTCGCCTCCTGACTGGGGGGAACATTCGTTTCCAAGCTGCTACTGTGCATGTTGTACACTGTAAAACAACGATTGTACGCTGTCTGTACGCAGCAGACTAACGAAATCCTTTATAGTAATCGTTCTTAGTTTAGAGCGCTCGCTACCACCAAAGCAAAACAGCCACCGACAGCACAACCGCACTAACGGCGGAACATGATTTTTCGAACTCTTTTTTTTTTCTCCTTCATTACTCTTTCATTTCTGACAAATTATATGAAAAAATGCTACCTCGCGCACGCCAGGCGCGGCTGTGTACAATCAATAGCCGATGCCCCTTCTCTATTTTCTTTAACGAAACACTCATATCCAGGTATGCTTGCTTTCAGTCGTGCGTTAGGCGTGCGTGGAGCATCAGGAACCCCGATTCAAGTGTTGCTGGAACACGTTCGTTCGTGTAGTCGGCTATAGTAGCTTCTGAAGTTGAGTGAGCAAAGATTTGAAATCGCCCATATGTGTCTATCTTAACACTTCTTTTAACTTTTGTATTACGTTTTCATTTGCGTCCCAATACTAATCTTTCTTTTGTGCTAATCTTTCATACTAATCCTTATTTGATGCTCGCACGTTCTGTTCTTATTTTTTATGAGCGTCATTATGCGCCGGGTACCCTCGTTTTTTCACCAATATTGCCGTTATATTGGTATATTTAAACTCCCTATTTAATATCCGTATGCTCTTTGTTTTTCCCCTCGTCCTCACTTTCTTTTTTTTTGGCAGTGTTCTGCTCCGCGAAATTCCCTGAAGTAATAGCTGCATAACTAAAGGTGATTGATTTATTTGTGGGGTTTAACGCCCCAAAACCAGTTCTGATTATAAGAGACGCCGTAGTGGAGGTCTCCGGAAATTTCGACCACCTGGGGTCCTTTAACGTGCACTGACATCACACAGCACACGGGCCTCAACATTTCGCCTCCATCGAAATGCAGCCGCCGGGGCCGGGATTCGATCCCGCGACCTTCAGATCACCAGCCGAGTGCCATAACCACTAGACCACCGTAGCGGGGCCACTAAAAGTGACGTCGCTTTATCGGCTAAATAACTATTTATTAGAGTGCCAGTCATGATTATTAAGAGCAACATGTCTAGCATTGCACACAAGCGTGGAATATCTCCAGATAACATTGTATAGGAGTGTTCACCGGAATACACTCTTTCTTGGAGGCTAGTAAGAGCGGTCATAACACGAAATATGTAATTTTCTTGCAGGAAGCAGAAGAGCCGTACATGGTGCACGTCTCTGGGTACAAACAAACAAGGAACATTCTTTACGGCGACACGATTAAGAAGTTCAACGAATATGTTAAGCAGCAACCATATTTTCAGAGTTCCGATGTTGTCTTCTTACTCACAGGGTATGCAGATTCTTATTAAGATGCCGAAGTTCTTGAAACTTTCATCAGAACCTAACCTTTAGTTCCGGTGAAAGCCATGGTGTAAAAGTACACTCTTAGCACGGTAACCTTTAGTTTATTTTATAGGTGCACAAAAATGAGAAAATATGCCCCTTTACTAAAAGGTTAAAGTGCTTTAACCTTTAGTAAAGGGGCATATTTTCTCATTTTTGTGTACCTATAAAATAAACTAAAGGTTACCGTGCTAAGAGTGTACTTTTTTTTTAGTAAAGGAGCATATTTTCATTTTTTTTGTGTACCTATAAAATAAACTAAAGGTTAACGTGCTAAGAGTGTAGTGTGTGTATGCGTTAAGGAAATTACCCAAGTGACTAGATAACGCTGTTTATTGGCTATTTCTCGAATAACTAAGAAAACATAGAATACAAGTTTGAAAATCACTTCATGTTTCCCATTTGTATTTATCAAGTGCCTAAAACTAAGCACCTACTCAATCTTTTTCTAAGCACCTGCTTGGTGCTTAGAAAAAGATTGCATTTATGAATTAAACCCTGAGTGACATTTCTGAGGGGCGTGCCGGGGAGCGCACGAGCAACTAAGGCAAAGAAATGATAACACTACACGCTTAGATTTTCATGTTGTTTCACATATTTACGGGGCACAATTCCCGGTCACAGAGTTATTGCGGGAAGCAGCAAAATATGAAATCCTCTTTCGCCTTGACCAGTACATTTCTCGCAGTAAACAACGCGGCACGAAGGACTTCGCACCATTCTGGTAGCGATTTCTTTAAACAAGGATAATAATCTTTGCATCATTTTGCATCCTAAATAGCATCCCTTATTCTGTGTTTTCTTTTGACGTGCCTCTCTAAACAGTTCATAACCGAAATAGTTATATTGCTACAAGAGCAGTTGATGTGCACAGTGCTTCTTTCACAGCGTGCCAAAATTATAAGCAGAAGCAGCGTTTCATTCTAATTTTCATATTTTCCAGGCTCAACATGTCCGAATGGAATAATAACGTGCTGCAACACTGGGTCGGAGGCAAGTATTTGTTCTTTGCTACAGAATAGGAGTCGGCCTAGTAATTCCTTTCTCATGTCTCGTGGGGTTATTCGTGCGGTTTTCTTCCGTGCATACAACAGGTTACTCCCAGCGCAGCAGTTTAAGCCGGACGCAGACCGTTAGCTGTGAGCGGAAAACTGTCATCACGATTAAATATATATACCCGTAAACTTTTATGAAACACCCAACCTGCGGCATGTGGGCACGCACTTCTTTCTTCTCTTGCGTTCATTCGTTGAGCTCACTGCTACATTAAAGCGGATTCTTCTCTTGCACCCATGACTGCAGCCCACTAGTACATAAAGGCGGGTGTGCGGCACAGAAAGCGTGCATGTGTGAGTAGCACTTATTGTAGCAGAGACATATTTATTATAATATAGCAAGGAGATGACAAGAGGAAGTGAGGAGGAAGGAAAGAAGTGTAGAATCGAACCACAACAAATCAAATCCTTGTATAGTATAGGTGATGAGTAAGAGAAACAGCATATGCGCCAAGAAGCTCCCAGCGCGGCATAGCAATGCGCACGCGGGAAAGGGAAGCGGGTGTAAGAAGGTGTGATGTAAGGGTAACGAGGAAGGAATACAGGAGGGAAGAGGGTAAGACATCGTATTGAGTTTTACAGTAAAGAGTGAGGATGACTGATTTAAGGAAGACGAGAAGGAGAGGGTAAGCCGCAGCCACGTAGAGTCTAGTATGGCAAGGGGTGGGAAAGCGAAATGAGGGTGAGGAGGACAGGATGCGATATCTATAAATTGATGGCTGAGAGGAAATCGCCGACGAAGAAGACGTAGAAAGAGATAACCGAAGAAGGAGTCGAAAGAAATGAGAACGTGAAGAGGAGTCAGGAAGATGGAACTGTCTCCGTTTGGAAGGTGATGGTGTTTCCTTACTTGCTGCGCTGTTTACCTATATCGCACGGTCGTGAAAGTGGCCTCAGTTTTTCTGAAAGGAACACTGTAGCGATAAAAATGCTTTTCGACATTAGAAAAGCGCCTGCTTTAGAAAATGCCCAGAAAATACAAGTGGCGACACAAGCTCGAAGGTTCCCGTGCTAATACACGCGACGTCTTGATCGTTGACCGCCTCTGCAAGGTTCGACATAACTATTTATGGGTAGAAAATATCTAACTTTTGTACTAAGGAACGCAGAGACTCAACATGGCATGTTGCGCCCGATTTGACTGAGCCATCCTCGAGAGAACATGAAAAAAAAATTCACGCATCTCCACGAAGTGAACCATGACGTTCGGTGTTACCGTAAATCACCCATGACATTGCCCACTCGTGCATGTAAGTGAGTTAGAACGCGTGTGTAAATGTACACATGCGTTGTCGTTTATGCTCCTGGTCTTTATGAGATTCCTGCTCTCCCGCGTCGCAGATCGTGCCGAGTTTCGGATTATATTTAGTTAACGCGCACGCTGCGAATCCTTATGGTTAAACTACGCACAAGAGAAATCTCCCACCGGCACTACATTGCAGGTCAAGATCCAGTGCCTATATATATGGGGTGGCCGGCGAACGGTTGTGCAGCGCAAGCAGTCGGTTTTTAAAAGAAGCTGTCTATCAGACGCTGCCTGCGTCAGCGTTGTCTCTCGCGGTCGAGGGCGCGTATTCGTTCTTTGCGAGCTGGTATAGCGTCCATCTCAGAAAGAGCGTTTCCATAGTGAACGCGCACCGTTCGCTCTCTCTCACGACAGCAGACGACACTGTCCTGGTGCACTGCGTCCGGGATCGGCCCACACATGCACACACGCACAGTCTTACTGCACTGCCTCCAGGATGGGCCCACACGCTAGGGACACCACAGCTCCCCTAGCGCGGCGCGAACGAAGACATATAACGCCTGTACTCGCAGCGCCTCTAGCAGTCTCCACTCAAAGCGGACGCTCGCATCTGTGCACCGCAGCGCTCCTAGCGGGCTCCATGCAAACCAGAGCATGGCAACGACGAGGGACGCCGACAAGGCTTGGCCATGAGGTGTTTCGCCCCTAAAAAGTGGAATAGGGCTTACGGCATCATCTCCTCACTGGTTCGCTGAGGAATTGAAAGATGAAGCTTTGCCCTTGCTTGATTTCCTCATGGAATATTGAACAGGAGCGAACGCAGTTATTGACGATAAAGTTATTGGAGAATTATTTCTTAGTCTAAACTAGCTTGGTGTTGGGGCACATTAGTGTTCCATGAAGTGGTACGAGGCGCTTCCTTCAATGTGTCAGAAAACAATCAGATCCCTTAGAGTGCGAGCAAGGAAACTTATACAAACATTTTCATGGTTTTCATCTGAACCCCTAAACACGAAACTCGAATTCGCGGGCTCTTACGGGACGAAAGACCACTGGACGTTGCCGCGGTGGTGCTACAGCGACTATACGTGACTGGCTACGCAGGAACTGCGTCTCTATCAGTATCGCGAGTGCAAAGAGTATTCATAAGACAAAAAAAAAAAAACATTCCCTATATCCTGAGGCGAAAATCCCGTAGTAGACGCTGTCAGTACCAAATCTGACGGCAATGCGGCAGAGGCCGATGCAGAATTTCCAGGCAAGTTCCACTTCAGCAGGCGTAACTCCTGGTTTTGAAAAAATATGAGTCTCCGAGGGAAGTGAATCACTTAAGCAGCATAACAAAGCATGCACACCACCCGAAACGCCATGAT